>JASAMX010023511.1:0-37553 GCA_030248175.1 Microlaimidae sp. YZB2_3 | reverse complement strand
TAAGTTAAGACAAGTACTGATCTTTGTCCAAAGGACGTTTTGTCATAAGTATGAACCAGCCCTAACGGTGTCATCTTAAGTAAAATTAGAAAACGTAGATAAATTTTAAAGTTTATCTTTATTCGAATTTTCTAATTATTATTTTACAGTTTTATGTACAAAATCACATAACATTGAAGGTAAACATTTTCTAATGTTCGGGTGTTTTTTTAATTTTTGTGTGTGCATTGAAACACAAAACATATGTTTATAATTATAACGTTAGTCCTGGGAAAAATTGCCTAATTAATTGCTATCCAAGCTTTATTAAAAAAAAGTTAGTTCTAGGAAAACAAAATATTTAATTTCACATACATTCAATCGGCAACATTTTTTTAATTATTCACAGTCGATAATTAAAATTAAATAATTAAATTAAATGCTATAAGATTTAATTTATATAACTAATTATATTTTTAAATTTTTAAAGCCAAATTTTGAGTATATATGGGCCTAAATATTTAAACAAATTTTACAGTATTAATATATTAATTTAGCTCTATATAAAACATTTTAATTTAGCTTCAAAATAAATTTTCAAAGAGCCTGAAAACAATATAAACTTTTCTATTGTTTTAGAATAAGAATTTATCCAACTCAAAGGTGGATAAATATTTTTTTCTCCTGTAAGAATTATCTTTAATAACAAATGAAATGCGTTTATTTACTAGATTTTTTTTATTTTGTAAAAGGTGGTTTTGCGACGCGAGAAAAAAATTCATTGCATTCAGTTTTACTTCCATATGCGTCTTATTAATTTAAAATATATATTACTTTTTTTTATTTTCATTGAAATGGATTTATCAGGGCAAATATAAGTTTCTTCTTCAGAATGCAACCCCTTATCCGTGTTTATGTAAATATTCGGAACTCTATGCATTCAGTCAATTATTTCACTGAAAAATTGATCAATGTTAAAAGAGGTGTTTTAATAAAAAGACGAAATTTTGCTTAGATTTTGTAAAAAATACTAGTTGAAAAGTTAATATATTACATATTTTAATAATATAATTAAAGTTACTTATTTTGATGCTAAAATGAAAACGTCGGTTAAAATGAAAAATCATGAATTTTTTGCTAATTATAACATTTTATAGTAAATTTTTTTACAGAAAAGAAAGTATTATGTTTTTGCTAAAAATTTTAACAAATGTGCGCATTTTTTTCTGAAAATTGCAAAAAACGGTGAGCGTGTAAAACTTTTTTTAAAATTTTTTACGAACTTATTAAATTAATAGTTGCAAATCTTTATTTTAGCAGCGGACCAAACTGCTTTTGTTACTAAACTCCTTTGTTACTAAACTCTTTTGTCTCTAAAGGAGTTTTTTTCAGTTAAGTAATGTTTTAGCAATTGCAACTAATTTTAACTGGAATGATTGCGGTTCTTTAACTACAAAAAAATGTTTATTTATGGGCGGAAATTAATCCGAATTTGCAATTTCAAAGTCTTATTAAAAAAATATATAATAAAAGGAAAATAAGACACTTCGAGCAATTGCTAAAAAAACAGGTCCCATTTAAATGGTTCCTGTTTTTTCAAGCAATCTGTTTTAAGTGTCCCATTTTTTTCTTATATATTTTTGGTATTATTAGAAGTTTAACGTTTGGAATCTGTCAAGTTATTTCAAAATAAAATTTTGAAGGTGTTTTGCAAATAACTTTAGTTTTTTCATTTAATGCTACCTGATTTAGTAAGAACGTTTGTTTTATTTGAGGAACAGACTTTATTAAAATGTTATAACAAATTATTAGTTTTGTCAAATTTAAACAATTATTTTAGGTCTTGGAAAACGGTCGTTTATTGGTAAGTTAAAATCAGTGATAATATTTTTATGTCTAAATTTTGCTGAATGACCACTGTGACTTAAAATGCATCATGAAATAGTTCGTAACAAAACAAATAGACCAAGTTATTGTCTTTTTTACTTAGTGGATTGAGAAAAAAAACATATAGTCTTCAATTTTTTTGGTTTTTTAAAGTCTGTTTTTGTTTTTTTTTAATCGCGTTCACACTTGACAGCACACGGTTAAAGTTGAAGTATATGTAAATATACGAACGAAGATAATGACGTATTGCTATCCACTGTAATACTAAAGCAAATTATTTTGATTTTCCTATTTGGTATAAAGTTTGTTTAAACTGATTACATTGTAATGCAGTATCTGATAGTGTGCTTTAAAGCAAATAGAAACAGAAAAAAAGCGTAGTAAGCACACGTTTTTTATTTGCGAAAAGTAATTTGTAAATTTTGAAAGATAAAAAAAATAAATTTTAAAACTGTAAATGCAGCAAATGAAATCTTAGAACTGGCATTTAGCACAATTAGTCTTAATTTTTTTATTCAATATTTATTTGAACTTATTTAAATGAATTAAGACATAGTTTTAAACAAACACCAGTAGTTAATGTTAATCAACTACTTTAACTTACGAGGTTTTCAGTTCTTTGATTAAATTAACATATATTAGTTGTTTACCACCAAAATTTTTCCAATTTGCTTTTACTTTGCTTAAAGCTAGTACTAAAATCTAAAAATACATTTTATAAGTTTGCACAGTATCAAAACTGGCTGACCTCTGTGACTTAAAATATCGAATATTCAACAAAAAAGGAAAAATTTCATATCAAAGATTAATTGGTTTTTTAACATTTTTACATCAAATTAATCATTTTTAATAAAAACTCCAATTTAACGTTTAAAGTTGACTTATTTTTGTACGTTTTTTTTAAAACGGTGGGATTAATTAAAGCTGCTACGTTCAAGACACGTCATAGCCACACAATTTTAATCTGTCGTTTCGGGTCTTCATACTTGTTTTTTAGCTAAGTCATATTAATTCTTCTAGTATTTATTTACAATAATGTTATAGCTATAGCTACTAAACATGCTTTATTTAAAAATAAAGGAGCGGAAAAAATAGCGTTTTACTTAGGACGAAGGTTTAGACAGAAAAGATGTGTGCTAATCCGTGGACTATAATCCTAATTTCCAAAGTTTTATTATGTGTGCTTATGCTTAATTATATTTGCTCCCACTATGAAAAAGTTGTGATTTCGTGATGGTCAAAAATTTCTGTGAGCATTTTTTTTCGATTACCAATCCATCAGACTATACAGAAACTACGACTAAACTTTGTAGTTGGTTCACCAAATAAAAAAAAATTATCATTCTATTGTGTACATTTTTTTGTTTAATGAACACCTGCACATATCATACCGTCCTTACTCTGAAACAATGAGTCAGAATCTTTAAAAATACTTGTAACTGTGACTCTTTTTTATCTTTTAATACATATATGTTATTATCATTATGACTCAGAGTTTTACGTTGATTTTATGGTAATTTTGACTATTTGTGTCACAGTAACAGAATTAACTACTACAGTAACAATAAATTACTATAGTTTAGACAAACATCGGACTTGTGTACATTTTTTTCTGATGAATATTGCATCTGTTTTCTTGCTTTATTTTTAGAGTAGTTTTTATGGCTGGTCTATCTTTAAAATTAAACTTAAAAAAACAGAGAGTGCAAGCTGCGCAATGAATGACATAACTTTTTAATAGCGTTTTTTATAATAATAAGTGGAAAAAGACAAAAGAATGAAATCGATGCGAATTTTGTATTTGGGCAAGTAGGGTAACTGAATTAATTTCGGCCACGCCTTAACTTCGGCCACTTTAAAAAAAAGTTTAAACCTTCACTGATTTTTAAGTGTAACAGAAATATTCAAATTTTGCACTGGAATAACAAATATAGCTATTGTTTGATTTTTAGGCCAAATTTTGGCTTGATTGAAAAAGCCAGAAAAAACTTATTCAAAAAAATAAAAAGGGTGGTCGAAATTAAGTCAGTTACCCTATGGCTGACTTATTTTTGCACGTTTTTTAACGCATGGCGTTCCTTTTCCAAGCTTTTATACTATAGACCTGGCTATAATATTAATAAATTGAAAAAAAATATTGATAAGCCGTTTTCACGAAACCGGCGTGGCCTTACCGGCGTTTCCATTCCGGTTTCGTGAATACCTATAAATAGAAGATATTCAATGAATTTCAATTTTTAACTGTTGAATTGTTATCAGTACATCGCCGCAGGGTTTTTTGCACTTTGGCTGTACCACGCGTACAGTTAATATTTTAAAGCAATTGTCAAAAAGCTGAAAAAAATGCCATTTATTGTTTTTGATTCTTGACGACACCAACCGCGTGTTGACTATAAATGCTATATGATAGCCCGTTGCAGAAAACTTCTAATAATTTTTTAATTTTACTATATTTTTTTGGAAAAATCTTACACAACTCTTTATTAAAATCGAATAAATTAATATTTATGCAGTTATGAATATTTGTTTTAAACAAAAACTAATAAAGTCTTAAGCTCTAGTTAGGTTCACAAGACTTGGCATAGTCGGTTATTGTCGCTAAAAAGAGTCGTATAATAAGCCATTATAATAGCATAATTTAATCTCATTTCATATAATACTCAAGTGCAATACTGGATAGTTACTTTTGAACGAGGTTATTCAACCATTTAAAAGAAAATTCTTGGTTTCGTCTTGAATTTACAACCTTCAAAAATTAAAACTTTTAAATAAACAAAATTTTGTGCGATTTGTAAATAATTTGCATCTGCTAAATGTTTATATCAAATTGAAATGTTATTATAATGGCTTACTCTCCATTTTAATTCGCGTATATTAAAAAGGCGTATATGCTTAAATTATCGAGGGTGTTATTTAAATGGACTGGCTCATTATAATAGCATATACTGACTCAATTTTTTATATAGGAGATGCACATATGATTAGAAAATTATGATTAGAACAACTTGCTAACAAAACGTTTCCCTAAAAGTAAAATAAAATTTTATAACAAGACTTCTTTGCCACAAACTCTCTTAAATTTTTTTCTCCTAAAAATGGCAGATCATACTCAGCCACCCGTAATGTCTGCCAAAACTAACAAACTGATTCAAAACGTGTTTTAGTATTATTCACGATCAAAACGATTTAAAGTTTGGGGATTTTTTCGAGTGGGCTGAATTTAGAGGAAAAAATGATCATTACCAAAAACTGCGGTTAAAAACTACTAACAATAATATGATGTTACATTGTTTTGCTTCTTGTACTAATGGAACTATTCGAATTCACTTCCTTCAACTGTGGTGCAAGCTAATACATTAGCTAGTTTTAAAAAACAAATATAATGTCTTACCTTTGATAAATTTACTAAATTTGATAGACACATGTAAGAAGCCGTATGGTTCCTTGTGTTCTCTCCTTTCTATCTGGGGGGGGGTTGGGGTTTTTTGTTTTTTGTGGCTTGGTTTGTTTGGTTTGGCGCTGCTCCTATATTTCTCATATGATATGATTTGTTTATATTTGATTGAATCCCGCCTGTTGCTTTTTTTTCTTTTGATGAAATGTCTTGAAAAATCTCTCGCATCTTTACGCGCGAAATGCCTTTTTTGGGTGCGAAGGTTATTTTGTGTGTGTGAACGCTATATTTGAAAAGTGGCGATTTCTCGCTTGTGATTGGTGTGAGTATGATTTCTTCTTTTTCTCCTATGTGCCATCTATATGTTGATCATATATAACAATCTTATATATCGTGAAATTTTTTTGCGACAGCTGGCCAACCAAAATGCAAATTTCCTATGTCCACCGTAGATGTCCATCTACATACTCTACTCTTTTCTGTCTAAAGCGTCGCCCCGGAGATCGCCCCCCTTTCCTGCTCTATTCTTGCATTTTTCGGCTATGTCCCTTTTTTCGATTATTAAAATAGCCTATAACTATGTTTTAGCTGCGCATGACATATGTTTATATCTTCTGTTGCCGAGATAAATCAAAAATATATAGAAGAAGATGAATTTATTCATTCCCCGTTGTTTTTTCTTGTGCGGTGCAGTTGCGCTCCGACAAAGTTTCCTCGTTCTCTATATGTTGGCGCGATGCCGTGCGCCTGATTGCTTATTTTTTGATATATATATATAGATGATGAACATGAATACAATTTCTCCGTTCTCTAGTATAGTTGGCGCGGTGCCTTGGGTTAATTGCAGTTGGCACCCCGCACCACCGATGATTCCGGCGCGTGGCGCTCCCGCGCCCCGACGCTTTTTTTTTTTTATAATTTTTGATTTTTTCTCTCGTATGCAGAATTAGAGTCTCTGTTGTTTTTGCCGTTTTCCCCAGTTGAAGCAGATGGCGCTGGGAATTTGGTCCCCGTTTTCCCCCCATTACCTGTCTGCTATTTTTGTGCGGTTTTTATGGGGGATGCTGGTTGTTTGCTCTGCTCCTTTTGTTCCGGCTGTTTGTGCGGTTGGGAGTTTTTTTGTCTTTTTCGTTTTTTTTGATCAAATCATACGAGAGACCTAAAATGAAAAGTGCTTCCTAGAAGTTGCGTAACTTTCTTCTTTCTATCGTCCTGTTTTTTTGATGAATACGGTACGAATGAGGAATATCGTTTTTCAGTGGGAGCGTTGGAATAATAATAAGAAGAAGAAGAAGAAAGAAGAAGGTTTCAAATTTCAAATTTCCCACGTTCTCTAATTATGGTTAGCACAGCGCAGCGGGCTAGTCGCCCCGTGGCGCTCCCGCGCCACCCATGATTCACAACAATGTTTTTATCCATGTGTATTGTGTTTATTTTCATTTATGTTTTTATTTAATTATGTCAATGACTTTTCATTTAGGTGTATTTCGTATTTAAAACTTTAGTATTTTTAGGTTTTATAAAGCGATGCATCTCTTGTATAATTTTATGTGCTTTTCCTTTATTAACTTTCTTTAAGAATTAAATTTGTGAATAAACATTCTTATCCTTATTCTTAATTAAACACAAAATTGGCAGGCTAAAGTTCGCCAAATTTGAAATCCTAAGAAAACACGCCGCCATCTTGATTTTGTTGTTTCGCGCTCGTCATCAATTGTTATTAAATTTGTTATTTTTAGCAATTAAAAATAAAAAAAAATGTTTTGAGAACAAAGTTTTGTATAGGCACCTTGCACTGCAAAAAACTAAAAATCCCCAAAAACTGATTTTGCTTTTGTAATATTAAGAAGTCTTTAAGAAATTTTAAAGGGAAGCGTCGGAATTTTGAACCAATAAATATTTAAAATTTTAAAACCGTAAAATTTTCTATTTGCTTGCTGTTTCTCAATTTTCCTCCTACATATGATTGGCGCTAGTTGTCATTGTACCCTCTTCCTACACAAAAAAACCTTTTTTCAGAACTAGTTTATAGAGAACTTAAAACCCATATTTGGGAAGTACCAATTAGGAACGGTCTAAATGTGCTTGCTTAAGTTTAATTAGCAAATAAATCTTATAAAAACATCCATGTATGTTTTTGCTTTGTATGACTCAAGTAGAACATCAAATGACCACATTTTCGTAAGAGTTTAAACATTATAGGCACCTTGCACTGGAACTCGGTTTATACGTGAAATATGCAATATACATAAGTGTCACCATAATGGATCATTACGGTATCTCCTACTTATCTTTCGTAGTATGCAGATCAACCGATTGAAATTTTGCGCGCTTTCGATTGGTTGATCTGCATACTACGAAAGATAAGTAGGAGATAAGGTAATTATCCATTATGGTGACACTTATGTATATTGCATATTTCATGTATAAACCGAGTTCCAGTGCAAGGTGCCTATAATGTTTAAACTCTTACGAAAATGTGGTCATTTGATTTTCTACTTGAGTCATACAAAGCAAAAACATACATAGATGTTTTTATAAGATTTATTTGCTAATTAAACTTAAGCAAGCACATTTAGATCGTTCCTAATTGGTGCTTCCCAAATATGGGTTTTAAGTTCTCTATAAACTAGTTCTGAAAAAGGGTTTTTTTGTGTACGAAGAAGGTTCAATGACAACTAGCGCCAATCATATGTAGGAGGAAAATTGAGAAACAGCAAGCATATAGAAAATTTTACGGTTTTAAAATTTTAAATATTTATTGGTTCAAATTTCGACGCTTCCCTTCAAAATTTCTTAAAAACTTCTTAATATTACAAAAGCAAAATCAGTTTTTGGGGATTTTTAGTTTTTTGCCGCTTCGTAGGTACGGCGCTGCTGGCGTGCTTGGTTTCAACTTTTTTAGTGTTTCAATTAAAGCCTCTATTTAAAAGTTTGGAATGGATTTTTTAAAATTAATTTTTAAAGTTTAAATTTGAATAGTTTTACAATCAAAACATTAAAAAAAACTTATGTAGACCTGAAATTAGTTTTAAAACACAAGTTTCTACTTTATTTTTGATAATTCAAAATCATTGTTTACGAAAATTCTATTTTAATGATGATTTCCAACTATAGCGATGTTTAATGAAAAAACCAAAATATTTTGCATAAACTAATATATTTGAACATAGTGAAACATATCATCCTGTAGCAATTTTAATTAAGTATAGGTTCAAACTAAAGAAACTAAAAAACCTACCATTTTTTCAAATTTTATTTTTTTCCTTTTGCACCTTTTCTCGTACAGTAAAAGACGTTAATGCAGAAGTAGTCTATAATAAAGGCTTTGTTTTTAAGGTGCACCGCTTATGTAGTTGTAGCAAATTGTTCTTTTTTTAAGATGCACCCATACGCCTTTATAAGTGTCATATTGCCCCAATTAGGGCCGATATAAAAGCGACCAAAGCATTGCAATTCTAGCCTTTCAACCATCCCATAATAAAGTCAGATTCCGTCTTTCTGCTTACGCAAAAACTATTAGTCCGAATATCAAAAGAAACCAATCCAAAATTTTTTTTAGTTTATTCCAAAATAAACCAAGTGAAACCGCAGTGAATTTTTGGAAATAAAACCCTTAAAGATTTTTTCAAACTAATAAAGCCATTGAGTTTTTAATAGAATATTAAATTTTAAATTTTTCGTAGGAAAAAATATGAATGAAAGTTTTTCGCTGGTGGGAACCGTAGTTGGACAATAAACAATATAGTCGATAAACATTTTTTCCTATCATTATTTGCAACGTTTCGGTATTTTAAAATCACTATTTTAAGGATGTTCTATAAATACAATCATGTTAACTCCTCCATGATCTACAATTTTCGGTAGGTGTTAACCCTGTTGTAATTTTTGACGCCAAAAAGTGTGTCTGAAACACGGAAAAACAACGTGCCAGTGAATTTCGTGATTTTCGCGACTTTTCATTACACTAAGCATTAAGACCACATACGCACATCCCACGTTTTAGCAGCTAACAACCACAATGCGTTTATAGTTACTTAAAGTAAAATTGTTTCCGAACGTCATCCTTAAGTTGATAAAATTTTTATTACTTTCTACATTTTGAAACAAGCAACGTGTTTCTTCGCAAAGAAAAAAGGCACATTCAAAATACAACCGCTCCGTTTTAAGAATACAAAAAAAGAATACAAAAATAATTTTTGTATTCTTAAATATATAACACAAGAATATATAACAGGAATATATAACACAAGAATATATCCGACTGCACACTAAATTTTTTATCAAAATTTTGCTAGAAAAGTCGCACGTTCGGACCTTTGTGCGACTTTTCTAGCAAAGATCCGCATTTTTTTCTAGTTTTCCTGCGCTGCGGTTTTTAACGCAACATTAATTTTCTTGTAGTACAAATTGCGTCATTTTTGCACTCAATGCTGCTTTTTTCGACCGCGATTATTTTTGCACAACAAAAAACAGACAAATTGTGTACGTGCTACTTTTTTTTGGCAGAATATTTTTCAAAAGTTTTCTGTACGGTCGGACATTTATTTGTGTTATATATTCTTGGTACAAACGATCACAGTAGCGGGTTCAGTAAAGTAAAAAATTATATTATTTTTTTTATTAATTTTAATTTTATTTTGATTTGCCACTGAGCTAAAACTTTTAAATATAAGTTTTTAACAAAACTTTTTTGTTTAAACTAATATTTAAAATTTTTTGATATTTAATATTGAAAAAATTTCAACCCACCCAAAAACGAAGTGTTTGGGTGGGTTGATTTAAGTTTTTTTTTGCAGTTTATTTTAACCCTTTCTTCCTGATTGTTATCGCTGTTTAGTCGCGAAGTGTGTATGGCGTCCCGCTGTTCAGTGTACATACACGGCCTTTAGTCCACATCAGTTTAATATTAACCACATCAGTTTAATATTTAATATTTATATTTAATATTAATATATTAATCTTTAGTCATCACTGGCGCACTAACCAATCCGCTGTTTAGCCGCTCTTTTTTGGCCTCAACACTACATTTATCTTCTATGCCTTGTTTGTTGTATAATTTTATACTTTATTTTTATCCAGTAAATTAAGTTTGTTCTATAAATAATCAGCTCATGTGAGCAATTTAATAGGTTAACATTTAACATATTACAAAAACATAATAAAACCAAAAATATTATATATTTTTGATAAAACTGCCTGTAGTTTGCTATAGTACAGAGTTTCTGCTTTTTTAATTGAACTGGTATTTTTATTTTCGACTAAATAAAAAAAAAAATTTTGCAAGTGCACTTTGTCAAAAAAAGTTATCATTTTTGACGAAAAAGCTACTTTACAATGAAATTACAGTTTACACTGCAAAAACAAACATGTTTAACGTCGAGCTGAAAAGCGTACAGTGGTGGGATTACACCTTCCAGCCAAAACATTTAGAAATTTGACAAATATGTTTTTCCAAGCAGTCAATTAGGAGTTAATAAATTAACAAACCAAAAATGGAATAAGTGTTAAAAGACTCCTATTATAAATCAAATTTCCAACATCGCCTGCAATCAACAAGTATTTTATTACTAAACCGATTAAGTTAAAATTAAAAATAGTATTTTAACTTTTCTTTCCGCGAATTTCAGCTATTAAATTTGGTTATGATTGTTTTGATTAGGTTATCAGATAGGTTTAATATTAGAATCATTATATTTTTTGGCGATAAAAAATTTTATTGTGGCAGTGCCGTTTTAAAAACCAGAAAACCATTATCAATACACAGTTAAACAGACCTTAATTTTTTCCTATTGATGCGTTACGATGACTAGCCCTGATTTTTAAATAAAAATAATTCTTTTATTAAAAATGTTATCTTGAATACACGTGTACATTTTTGTTACACCTATTAGATTGTCTCAATTTATTCAGTGGTTTTATCAAATTATAGTCTACTTTTCTTATCATTTTACAGCCTAAGTTGATAAATTATTATAAAATCGCCAATAAATTCTTTTGTTTGTGTTCCCTCTCTTCAATTTTAAAAATAACTACGTACCTATTCCCTGCTCTCTGCTGTGAGATTATGGATTTGAATATAAACACGATTAAGTTTTGCTGAACAAGCAAAGTAATAATCAAAATTACACCCAAAAAAGTAAATCATGAAGTTACCTAAAAACTAAGCCCAAAATTTCCTTATGGAGAGAGAAAGCGGTATTATTTTATTTTAGTAAGTTATATACAGTAAAGTATTGATTTTTTAGATAACAAACGATCAGAAATGGGGTGCGCTTTTTTTTCTTTTGATAATGTTTACTTAAGTCGCAATGACAATCCGTTAATCAAATCTTACCACTATAACAAACTTTGCATTAAAACAAAGCTAAACTCAGTCGTTTTGATATAGCAATAGAAAAAAATGGATTTCATTAATAGAAATAACTTAATTAGCATTTTATTCCTGTTTTTGGCAACTCAAATAAAAAAATATGCTTGGTCGCATAAAGAAGAGGTATGTTTATTATAATTGATTTTTTGATTTAATTTTTACAAGAATATATAACATAAAAAAATGTCCGACTCTGCACTAAGTTTTGGTCAAAATTTTGCTAGAAAAGTCGCATAAAGTAACGCAGAAATCCGCCATTTTCTGCGACTTTTCTAGCAAAAATCCACCATTTTCTGCTAGTTTTCTCGCGCTGTGATTTTTAAAACAGTGTTAGTTTTCTTGCAATGAGGACTGCGACTATTTTTGTAGTCAATACTACTTTATTTCCACTGCGATTATTTGAGCACTGCGATTCTGGCTGCACAGCAAAAAAATAGAGAACCTGGTAGTCATTTTTAACGATGTAAAACACTTTGAAATTCGTTCTTTTTAGTTTTAAAATGTTGGAAAGTATATTTATTTCAGTAAGTTTAAAAATTTGGACATGTTAATAAAAAAAATAACTTTTATACCGATATTTTTGCTTCAACTTGTGTTTATTATTTTGTTGTGCTGCCGGCTTCGCAGTGCGGGTATAATCGCAGTGCAATTAAAGCAGTATTGAGTGCAAAAGAAGCCACAGTCCCCACTGCAGGAAAACTAACACTGTATTAATAATAATAGACTATTTCGAGATAAGGCGTTTTACACAGTAAAATTCCAATACACATTAGGCCGAAGGTTGAATTTAAAATAATATTTAAATGAAAAATTCTATTAATTTTGCAGTGTAAAATAACGTGTAAACACTAAAGGCAAAATATAAATTTGATTGGATTTGTAATAATGAATTTATTAATGTTTAATTTCGTAAAAATTCGAACATAAAAAATAAATTTACGATCATAACCAAGCACCGAATATATAAGTAGAATTTTACTCGAGAGTCACCAGATGGTGCGATGTTCTAGTGACTTGAGGCGATCGGCCTCAGCCTGTAAGGTCGGTAATTCGAATCCCAATGAAGTTTCTTTTTTTATTTTTTTTACCGGGACGTATAATTTTTAATTTATAATTTTGTGGTAAATAGAATATAGCTGCATAATACCTACTTGGCGTTTTTTTAGAAAAAATATTTTTCGCAAGACTATTTACGTATAAAATAAACAACAATAATGCTAAACAATATTTCATGGAGGATTTTTAATTAAAAAATCAACCATATAATTATATCAAAAAATTAAACAATAGACTCCAAGAAGCTTTTTACATTACAACATTTTGGTTTTAATTTTATCAAAAATCCAGTATTTATATCAATCATTAGCAGATCTATTTTCTTTTTTATTTTATTAATACCAATCATTAATCAATTAATTTTTTTAAAGATCTAAAAGATTTTTTTATTAAATTTAATTTTGATAAGTTTAAATAAAATTTTGATAAGTTTAAATTCCCGGTACAAAAAATAAAAAAGAAACTTCATTGGGATTCGAAATCCCGACCTTGCAGTCTGAGGCCGACCGCCTCAAGCCACTAGATCGTCGGACCATCTGCTAACAGTTCAGTAAAATCCTACTTATATATTCGGTGCTCGGTTATGATCGTAATTTTATTTTTTATGTTCGGATTTTTACGAACTTAAACATTAATAACTACATTATTACAAATCTAATCAAATTTAGTGTTTAATCAAATTTAATCATTTTGCCTTTAGTGTTTACACGTTATTTTACGCTTCAAAATTAATAGAAGTTTTCATTCAGATATTATTTTAATTTCAACTTTCGGCCTTTGTGTATTGGAATTTTACTGTGTAAAACGCCTTATGTTGAAATAGTCGAAATATTGCATGTTAATATTAATCGCAGCGCGGAAAAACTAACAGAAAATGGTGGATTTTTGCTAGAAAAGTCGCACATCCGCGACTTTGTGTGACTTTTCTGGCAAAATTTTGGTCAAAAATATAGTGTACAGTCGGACATTTTTTGTGTTATATATATTCATGTTTGTATAAAAATCAGAGTAAACTTAAATTGTTTGTGAGACCGCTGGTACTTATTTTATTTTTTTATTAAGGAACGGCGTGGTGCATCTTTTCCCTTATATTTAACGGGCTAAGCCATTGCGCGGTTAACCGTTGTTGGTTTCGTAAACTAAACAACCAAATTTTAAAAAGTTTTTTAGTCGACTTAAACTTTATACATTTTATAAACGCAGTTTACTTTATACATTTTATAACGGAGTTTTAATTTTTTTAACACTAAAAACTTAAAAAAATTAAGTTAAACTTGCCTGAGTTTCACATTTATTAGCTTAATGTTTCTTTGACTTTTGACTTTCGTTTTTTTTTTTGGTAAATCAAATTTTATTCCTTTGGTTGATATTTGTTGAAGCTCGATCACTAATGCATATCGTTCAGTAGTAAACCACTTTCAATACAAAGCAAAAAGTGTGCTTTTTTGGTCACATTAATGTTTTCGTTTTAATTATTGGAATTATTGGGTATTATAATATTTTATGATTTTGTTATTTTATAATTAATAAATACTTGAACGTAAAAAACTTTCAAAAAATTCGACTGAGATACGACAAGCAGAAATTAACGTGGTGTAAAAATGACGCTTTTGTGAATATTTATGAGTTATTGTAAAATTTGTAAAAAAAATCTAAATTCATCATTTAAATAAAAAATGCAAAATTGTTTTTACCGGTGGTTGAACTTCTAACCTTGGCCACGTAAGTTACATTGCCAAAAAAGGCTTCTAAATAGATAGTCAGTGTCTGATCAGAAAAAGTACAAAAAACAAATTATTATAATTTTAAAACACGAACGATTTTATGGCCATTTTTTAAGCCCGAATTTTCATGTAATTAAACTTCCCTGAACCTAAAATTTTATGCAGTCTTTTTTATCTACGCTGCAACTCTTTTTTTTAAAGAAATTTTTATAATAATTCACAAACAAAATACTTTGAAAAAGTACTGTTTGTGCAATACTTATAATATGTTTGGGGGCACAGCTTTAAAACGGCAAAATTAAATTATTAAAATATTAGAAATTCTACCGGAAATTATTACAGTGCACAGTATTTCTTAGGTTATTTTTGAAACATTTTTTTATTAATTGATTTACCATTTAGAATTATGCCTAATTAAACTGTAATTTAAGTTTTAATTAAATAAAGAAAAGTGTGCTTCTCAATATTTATATTACGATCAATTAATTTGTAACTATGTTTAAACAAAAAAATCATACCAGTGGTGATTACAAACGAACAAAAAACCAAAAAAAAACACAAAAATTTTTAATTTTTTTAACGATGCGCTAATTTTAATTCCTTAGTTAAAAGAATCATTTTGGTAACGAAATTTTTTTTTACATTGATGCAAAGCTAATTTAAAATTTTTAAAACCAAAATATAAAATTGCCGTAAAAATATGGGTAAATTATCATAACTTATTTTACTTTCATGAGAAAATTTAAAAAAAGTTAATTTTATTATTTATTAACAGAAATACCAGTGAGCGTATGTAATGATGTTTATACTTTCCATGATGATGTTTCTACCTTCTATCATGCTCCAAAGCTTCGGTCATATAAAGCAGGGAGAGCTTTAGAGCTCCGCCAGTGATTTTAAGTTTATTTAAGAAATTATTCTTTAAGTTATTCTATTCGCATTTTTAAGACTATTATTGTTATTTTAAAAAGTTTTAAAAATTATCTTTAAAATTACTCTTTAGTATTTTTTTTTTTAAATTATGGTTATATTATATCTGGCTGACGCTGAAAATTAGAATGCAGACATGAGGGGGGACTAATTAAAAATGACGTTTTTTACTGGGTAATGACGTGTTTTATAAAAACAAATATGAACGCAGATTTTTTTTAATTCCACCTTTTCATAAAATATACAAAAATTAACCAACTTTAACCCTTAAAATATTTTCATTTAGGTTCTAAATTGAAAAATTTTGATAAATAATTATTAAATACGAGTTTTGATTTTTAGTATTAACCCGCTTTAGTGAAAAATTTTGAATGTTTTTGTTGTTAAATAGTCGATTCAATACTGCAAATATTGCGGTCAGCTAGATTTTATTTGCCTATAGTACAAAAACATGGCGGAGCTTCCAAAGTCCAGAAAAAATCACTAGTGTGTACTGAAAAAGCTTTAGTTCTAATCCAAGGTAGTTATTGAAAGCCACGTTTGTGCTTAATTCATGCACATATGCACGCACTACTGTACATATTTACCAAGTAAAATGTAATTTTTGTAGTTTAGATAACTGATTCTTCAAGTCAATTCAGTTCTGTTTGGTTCAATGTTACGAATGTCAATAGTAATTTTTCATCGTTTGTAACTTGTGGTGGTTCAACTTGTCAAAATATTAATTGTACATTTTCCTTCATTATTGCAACAAAGAGGTTTTGTGTTATTTTAATGTTTTTCCTTAAAAAAATATAAAAAAATGGAGACAAAAACGGTGGATTTTACTTCAGGAATATGTTTACAAAGAAAACTTTCCTACAATATGGGGAAAACCAAGACCGTCTTGCCATTTTTTTACTGAAAAAAAGAACGCATGAGCGAATACAAGGTTAAACAATGTCATTTACTATTTTCTAATTTCCAGTTTGTTTAAAGTCATGTTAACGAAAAAATCTAGCAAAAGCCAAAACATTGTTGTTGTTGTGTGTGTTTATTTGTATTTATAAGTGTTTGTTGTTTTTTTGTTATTTTTTATTTGTGTCTCTGCTGCGTTTTTTCTTGTTGTCTTATATTCATTTGATGTTTTTTAAAAATCTAGTTAATTTTGTATGCGGAATGGGGAAGTATTTAAGTTGTTTTTTTTCGTATTGTTTCATTTTTAATCTTTTTTCGTGTTTTTCTTTTTTTTTTATCGTATATAATTATTTTTAATCTGCTCACTTTGTGTAATAGATTGTCGTATTCTTCTTACGCATCTGCGTTTTCGCCTATTTTATTTTTGTGGATAAATTCTCGCGTGCGCATATCTATTTTATTTTTGTTTTTGTTGCGGGTGGTTGGTTCTTCTTGGTCGGTTTTGAATATTTTTTTTTCCATTCTCTTTTTATTAATAATTGGCGGTTTTATTTAATTGCTGTTTATATGCTTTTGTTTTTTTTTTCATAAATATTTACTTTAGGTTTTTCATTCTTCTCTCTGTCTTATCAGGTTATATTAGTAAATATTTTAGCTCTTTAGTAATATTATTTTGCGCTTTTATTTCTTTATTTGGTGTTTGGTTTTTTTATCTGTAGAGTTAGATTTTGTTTTTAATAATCTGATTTGCTTTATATATTTTTTGCTCTATTGTTTTTGTTTAATTTTAATAATTCATTTTTCTGCTATTGTTTTTATTTTTTATATTTTAAAAATTCGGATGGAATGTTATGAGTACCGGCTAAACCATTATTTAGCACCGAATATTCAGTTCCAAACTCTGAAAAGCCTTTAAGTTGCGGTGTTGAATCAAACTTTTTGTTTTCGATTTGGATATTTTTTGTAAAAACCTTACTCCTGCACCCAATAGCCTACAAAAACTTTTTCAACAAAATATCTTGAGTGGTTCAAGAGTTATGACCCTCAAAAATTGCGTTTTTCGAAAATTTTGTACCTGAAAGATTGCTCAATGGGTATGAAGATTCAAGTTACAAATTATGCACTAAAAAGGGGCTACTTTTTATTTTAGTTTGACAACTTGATCGTTAACATTGGTGTAGTATTTGCGTTTGCGTTGCGTCAGATATTGCGTTTCCCGTACAAAAAACCCTCGATTTTTTCGCTAAAAACACCAAACGACGGTAGTGATTTTATGAAATTGCCCAACCTTTTTTTCCATTCACTTCGTAATTTTAGCGAAAAAATCGAGGGTTTTTTTGTACGGAAAACGCAATATCTCGACAAATACTGCACCAATCTTAACGACGAAGATATCAAATTTAAGTAGAAATTAGCCGTTTTCTTTAAGTGCATAATTTGTAACTTAAATCGTTGACCCATTGAGCAGTCTTTCACGTACAGAATTGTCGAAAAACATCATTTTTAAGATGTCATAACTCCTGAACCTTTGGAGATATTTTGTTGAAAAAATTGTGTGGGCTATTGGGGGAAGGAGTAAGGTTTTCACAAAACATATCAAAATCGAGGACAAGAAGTTTGACTCCGCACCGCCCTTTTAAAGAACTTAGATTTAATATAAAGTGACTTTTACTTTTGCAAATACTTTGCGAGATATATTGTTTTACGTAAAAGAAAGAAACATTAATAAAAATAATGAATTTAAGTTTTTCAGGGATTAGACTGATATCTTTGGTGTTGCATAGAATTATTCAAAATCTACATTTTTACTAAATTTAGACGTAATTTAGTGTCGAGCGAGTTATTTAGATTGGCAAGTCATTGAGTTCAAGCTTTTATTATTACCTTTAATCATATAATTGTTTACCAGATAATATTCTGTGCAATTAAATACTTTTGCATTTCGCACCTAACGTTTGTTAATTATGCCGCATTTAGCTTCATCCATTTTGCAGTTTGACGGAAGTTATAGACTAAACCGATATGCCACGAGGTAGCGACGAATCAAAAAACAAACGTGTTTTAGCAATACCCCTTGAAAACTTCATTTTAAAATAATATAGCGTGTTCCAAACGGCTTTAAAATTTTGATAATATTTTAAAACTTCAAATCTAGCTTAATTTTGGTCCACAAATAATCAAATTCTCATTTTAGGGAACTGCCAACCAGTTCATTTATAATTATTTGGAATGGCTTAAACATTACTGAATTTCACAAAATCTTCTCACAAATGAAAATTAAGCGCTGTTTATTTAATTTTTATTTAAAATTATATGAATTATTTATAATCCTGTTTATTTTTTTAAGAAAAATTCGCAATCCATTCTTGTTTATTGCATTATTGTTATAATTGTTGCAAATGAAAAATAAAAAATAAAAATAACATTATTAAAAAAGCAAATTGCAAATCGACTTATCATTGTAAGAAAAAGCAAAAAATAAAACGGTCATTTTTTAAATTAATATCTGTTTACGAATTTTATGCAAAAAACCCATGGCTTGTTAGATTTGTCGCTACCAGACAGCCTTCGGGTTTAGTTCGGAATAAGCGTCTTTTACTGTGCGAGAAAGGGGACAAAAAGAAAAAAATAAAATTTTTAAAAATCTTAGATGTCTTAGTTCCTTAATTTAAAACATATCAATCATAAAAATTGCTACTCGATGATATGTTTCACTACGTTGTAGTTCTGTAATATATCAGTTTGTGCGAAATAAATTTTTCTTGTTTTGTTGGGCTCTCTACGGGTGTCATTAGTACTAAAGCTAAAGCTAAAGTGCTTTAGTACTAAAGGGTTTTTTGGGCTTAGTACTAAAGCTAAGGCGCGGCTAAACTGAAATTAGCTGGCAAAAGCTCGGCAAAAGGTATGGGCCCGGCAAAACGTTAGCTTTTGCCAGGAAAATGAAAAATCACCCAAAAATGATTGGCCAAAAAAATGACCAAAAAACCAAAAAAAAAGTGTTCACCAATCAAAAACATGATTATTTAATGAGATTTCTATCCATGAAGTGGAGAGGTATGATGGGGTCCTTTAACCTCAAAATTTTGAACCTCCCTCCTAGACAAAAATCGAGTTCTCCTCAGAAAAGTTCTCTTTTTTTAATCTGGCTCCCCTCCAGAATTTTAATCTGACACCTCTAAAGTATTTTGTTTTGAAAATCCACAAGACACACCCTGACCCTCTTTTAGATTTCAAAATTTTCCATACATCCTTCCCAGAATTTAAGATGCAATTTACCGCCGGTAACCAACCACCTCAACCCCTTCCCTCACTCTTAGCTGCCTAAAAACTATGCTTATATAAACTTGAATATACTATATTTTTACTTTAAAAGAAACATGAGTGAATATTTTAAACAATAATGCTAATTAAAGTGATTAAAACGAATTTTGGTTTTAAGGTGCTATGAATATGGGGTTTTATTTTTTGTGTTTCTTATTTTTGTTTAAGCATTAGAAAATACTGATTTTTTGCTTTTTTGAAGTATTTTTCGAGTTTCTAAGTGCTTAATATTAAAATAATCTTATTTTTACAATTTCATATGGGTATTTTGTAAAGTTTATTATGCAGTAAGCGTTCTTTTTAATAAAAAATGTTGGTTAAATGTTTTGTTGCTTTAGATATTCATTTCAGAAAAACTATTCTTGATAGTTAGCCATTTTGATACATCTGTTAACATTTAAAGTTAAAACTGAAATACAGTTACAAGAGCAACTTTAAAATTGTAAAATTAACCCTAAAAATAATATTTTTAAAATATAAAGCTAAGACCTAATGCAATAAACGTTAAAAAGATCTTTAATGTTGAGTTTTTACCCTAAACTTAACAATGCAATGCCAAGAATTACCTTAAAAAAGGGATAATTTTTAAAATTTAGGAACATTTCCATATTTGTCAGTTTGGCAAAAGCTAAGGCTAAAGTGCTTTAGTACTAAGCCTTTTTTGGGCTTAGTACTAAAGCTAAGGCTAAACGATTTTTGAACCTTTAGTACTAAAGCTAAGGCGCGGCTAAAATGAAATTTCCCGGCAATGCACACCCGTAACATGATACACCCTTAGCTTTAATACCAAAGGTTCAAAAATCGTTTAGCTTAGCTTTAGTACTAAGCCCAAAAAAGGCTTAGTACTAAAGCACTTTAGCCTTAGCTTTTGCCAAACTGACAAATATGGAAATGTTCCTAAATTTTAAAAATTATCCCTTTTTTAAGGTAATTCTTGGCATTGCATTGTTAAGTTTAGGGTAAAAACTCAACATTAAAGATCTTTTTAACGTTTATTGCATTAGGTCTTAGCTTTATATTTTAAAAATATTATTTTTAGGGTTAATTTTACAATTTTAAAGTTGCTCTTGTAACTGTATTTCAGTTTTAACTTTAAATGTTAACAGATGTATCAAAATGGCTAACTATCAAGAATAGTTTTTCTGAAATGAATATCTAAAGCAACAAAACATTTAACCAACATTTTTTATTAAAAAGAACGCTTACTGCATAATAAACTTTACAAAATACCCATATGAAATTGTAAAAATAAGATTATTTTAATATTAAGCACTTAGAAACTCGAAAAATACTTCAAAAAAGCAAAAAATCAGTATTTTCTAATGCTTAAACAAAAATAAGAAACACAAAAAATAAAACCCCATATTCATAGCACCTTAAAACCAAAATTCGTTTTAATCACTTTAATTAGCATTATTGTTTAAAATATTCACTCATGTTTCTTTTAAAGTAAAAATATAGTATATTCAAGTTTATATAAGCATAGTTTTTAGGCAGCTAAGAGTGAGGGAAGGGGTTGAGGTGGTTGGTTACCGGCGGTAAATTGCATCTTAAATTCTGGGAAGGATGTATGGAAAATTTTGAAATCTAAAAGAGGGTCAGGGTGTGTCTTGTGGATTTTCAAAACAAAATACTTTAGAGGTGTCAGATTAAAATTCTGGAGGGGAGCCAGATTAAAAAAAGAGAACTTTTCTGAGGAGAACTCGATTTTTGTCTAGGAGGGAGGTTCAAAATTTTGAGGTTAAAGGACCCCATCATACCTCTCCACTTCATGGATAGAAATCTCATTAAATAATCATGTTTTTGATTGGTGAACACTTTTTTTTTGGTTTTTTGGTCATTTTTTTGGCCAATCATTTTTGGGTGATTTTTCATTTTCCTGGCAAAAGCTAACGTTTTGCCGGGCCCATACCTTTTGCCGAGCTTTTGCCAGCTAATTTCAGTTTAGCCGCGCCTTAGCTTTAGTACTAAGCCCAAAAAACCCTTTAGTACTAAAGCACTTTAGCTTTAGCTTTAGTACTAATGACACCCGTATGCGGTGGGGGGGTTCGGGGGGGGTGGTTTTTTCTTTGGGGGGCTTGGTTTTTGGCTTCTTGGTGTCGTTCCTGTGGGGGGGCGTTTGTGTTTGCGGTTGGGGTTGTCTCGTTTATATCCCAAAATATTTTTTTTTTTTTTTTTGTTTTTTTTTTTTTTTTTTTTTTTTTTTTGTTTTTTTTTTACTTCAAAATTAAGGTTTGCATGTCCGATTTATGGTATAATCCGCATTTCACTTTTGAATCGAGCAAATCGATAATTGACCACGGGTTTGTACCTTTACTAAATCCTATTTGTAATACCATTATCCAGCATAAGTTGCATGGGTTTAAAAAGAGGTTTTATTATTAAATTTCAATTTAAATTGGCTGCTGCTATTAATCGAAATCGGGATGAGCACAGCTTAGATTATCAGCCATATTCACGAAACCGGCGAGGCCTCGCCGGCATGATTGCGCCCATCGTCCACGCCAGGAGTCGACGCCGGGCGTCATTAACAACTTCATTTGTCATGAACATCCTCATTAATGGACGTGCTAGTTGTTTTTAAATTTTGGTAACACCAAATTTTCACAAAACTAATTTAATTGCAATAATTTACAATGTTAACGCGAAACAATTAATAAAGTAAATTTTAAAATAATTGCATCAGCATCTCATTCTTAAACAAATTTTGCCAGTCTGTCTATAAAAAAGCGTTCATGACACGCCCAGCGTCGACGCCGGGCGCGATCACGCCGGCGAGGTCTCGCCGGCTTCGTGAATACGGCTGTTAGCAGCCCATATTTTTTAACAGAAATTTAGCACGTTTCCTGTTTCCTGCTACCTAATCAAATTGAATATTTTTGTGTATTGATTTAAGAGGCTTGTTTTTGTAGTTAATTTCAATTTAAAAAGTATCTGCCAATTCTATTCAGGTGTTATGTGGCCCAAATTTTTGAAACAAATTATTCAGTTCAAATTTTTTTTCCTATTTTTGCTGGTTTGCTCAGTAAAATTTCAGATAACATTTTTTTGTAGATTTTGTATAATTAATAATTAAGATATGCTGAGTCTTGCATTGATGTATGCAACTTAACTACTGCTCAAAACACGTTTTGTTACTATTAAAATAGGTTTTTCTGACTTGGGGGAATTTTTGGGGGATTTTTTTAAATTTGAAAGATGTTCCTGGTTTTTCAACAAATTTTTGGGGGAATTCAGGCGAATTTTTTTTCTGATTTTAGGGAAATTGCTCTTTCCAAACCTGGCAACCCTGGTGCGCGCCCCGCGAACTTTTCTGCGCGCAATATAGGCTAACTCGGTTTTACTCGACTTTTTTTTAGGTTAAGCCTATGCGTTCCTAAGCTTAAGCGAAGCCTTAAAAACAGCCTAAACTTTAACAAATAGCTGCGCGAAGAAGGTTTAGGTTGTTTTTAGGCTTTGCTTAGGCTTAATAACGCGTAAACTTAACCTTAAAAAAAGTCGAGTAAAAAAATTTGAGTAAAACCGAGTTTATATTTATAACACGTTTATATAAATTTTGAAGTTAGAAAAATAAACTATGAATTAGTTTAAACCGTCTTATTATAAAATTTTTTTACTTTAAGGTCTCTCAGGACAGTTTTTGTTGCAGAGTGTTCAGTAGTAAACCAATTGCAATAAAGAGCAAAAATTACCCATTTTTATTTACACACAATTTATTTTTGAATTATTATACTTATAGAGTATTATAATATTTTAAGATATTCAAATGACGAAAATTTGACTAATTGGCAAAAAGCAGGCAACAATTCCTGTTTACAATAATGATATTTTTTGAATTTATGTGAAATAAATTTTAATAATTATAAAACAATAAAGAAAAACATTATTAAAATCAAAAAAAAATTGTGGCCAAATCTGTTTTATGTGGGAATCGATCTCGGGACCTTTCAAAAATTTGACGACGCGCTAACCAGCTATGCCACTGCTACCATGGGACGATGAGCTCTAATAGCGATTTATAAACAAACCCTCTAAAATACATCGATAAAACGCACGACAGAACTCAATATGCGTTAAAAATTACAAAAAATATTGTGGCCTTCCAAAAATTATGAATTTCAATAGAAATATACTATTTGGAGCTTTAAATTTTACCAAAATTAAATTAAATCCAAGTTTTAGCGAAATTTTGAAAAAATTAACCCCCAGTTTTCACGGAAAATTGTATATTAAACCATAAATACAACAATAAATATTTTAAGGGCTTTAAAAAAATTTTGTTGCAATCTGAGTTTCAATATCAATTATTTCAACTATAGTGCCAATAATATAATAAATATGCACTTTATAATCGTGGTATTTTTGCCTTTTCAACACTCATATTAGTTTTTAGGAAAATTTTACTGTATTTCGCGAGATCTCATATGCCAAAAATGGCGATTTTCCATACTTAAGAAAACTGTCTGGAGAGACCTTAACGCCTTAGTTTCTAAAGGGCGGGAGTTTGGCGGCAGTTTGGCGGAAGATTTGGCGGCGCACATCCAACGCGTGCTTTATTTTAATTTCTTTTAGTTATTTTAGTAGTGATGTTCCTAACATTCAATATTATGCTCCAGAGCTCCGTCCACCCCTTGAATGAGTGATTTTAAGTTGATTTAAGCCTGAAATATGTTCTAAGTTATTTTATTTGCATATTTAACACTTTTTATTGTCTTTTATAAATTTTAAAAAAATTAGATTACAAAAAACTTTTGATAAAATAATTTGGGTTTTGAGTCATATCCCTTAGTTATGAGGTGACAAACATTTTGTAGTTTCTAATAAACATAAACACAACAACTTACCTACCAAATACTGTAAATTGTTAAGAATTAAAAAAAAACAACTTTTTTACATGCTATTTTGTACATTTTATATTATACACATTTCGTAATTTATGTAATCTATTTAATTATTTATGAAATTAGTACACATCTAAATAAGTATAAAAAGATCTGTAGCTTCGGTGTTTGCTCAGGAATTCCTAAAAGCGGAGTTCCGCTCCAAGGCTTTGAGGAACATTAATTAATTATTATTATTTTTTCTAATTTTAAAATTCTTTGTGTTAACAAAATCTTTATCCAAAAATAAGGATTTTTAATAAAAACATATAGCATTTTCACCAGACCCTATGGGTTTTGTAACTTAAAAAATGTTTGTCTCTTAATTCTCCAAAACTTGAGTTTGAGTTTGAGTGTATATCTCCAGCTCCCCATATTAAATGGGAATTGTTGTTCACATCACTTTAAACAATATTAGAACTTACTAATACGGGTTAGTGCAGCATAATGTGACTAAGGACAACCTTGTTAAAGGATTTAAGGAAAGGGTATTTTTATGATTTATATTGTAAGTTTGTAAGTACTTAAATTGTTTTAGATTAATTGTTTGTCTTGAGCATCTTAATTGAGTGATTGTTTTGACAATCTTTATTAGTTGATTGATTAGTTTCCTACAATTGATAAAAGTTATTAATCAATTAAGAGCCATAATATAATACTTTATTTGGAAAAATCAACATTGACATCTTTATGCCGAACAACGTTTTTTTAACTAAAGAAGATGGACCCTCTTCTTTAACTACAAAAAATATTTTATATGCTAAATGAGATATCATTGGAATGTTCATAGTCCAATAAATGTCATAAAAGCGTTTTAATTTAAAAATTTTACATTCACATCTTTATTCTGGACAACGCATTTTCTCCAGAGGGGAAACTCATTTTTCACTAAATTCATTTATACATATTTTTATTTCTAAATTGGCTTAAACATATTGTTAAAAGTTGTTAGTTAATAGAAAGCCAAAATATTATAATTATAAAATTTGATACTGTAATGAAAAACGTATTTCTACTAAAAAGAGAAGGAGCTTCTTCCCAATCACAAAGCGGATTGAGCTGGTGCGAGGTTTTTAGACCCACAAGCAGGGAACTTGGAGCCATTAAATTTTTTTTGGGAAAATAAAGCCATGCACAATCGGAGCTTAGAGCCTTTAAGAAAAAATTAATTTGGGCTTAGATTTAGGTTTTATTCAGGCTTTGGTAAACGCTTTAGCGATTTTTACTTTCAGCTCTAAGTTCCCAACTTACCGCTCAAATTTTCCCTACTTACGGCTTAAAGTTTACTAGTTTCAACTCCAAGTTCCAGCTTCAAGTTCCTTCGGCTTCATTGACCATAAATCATTAGACTACAAGAGATATGACTCCCAAGCGTAAAGTCCAGGAAATGTCATAGAGAGATTACATTTTAAAAATAATTATGGACATCTATAAAAAAAAACAAATAAAAAATATCACTTGTATATTGCATCTTAACATAATTATTTTTTGTACAAAAATAAACCATCCGAAAAATAAGAAAAATTATTTGTCAGCCGTATGGCTGAAAAGGCTACTACTTTTACCAAATCATGTGCAATTTCTTTAGGATTTTAAAATTATTGAAATTTTTATAACGTTGTAAAAAATTTAAATTTGAATGCTCGTGTTTGTGTGAGACCTAGAAATTGTTTTGAAGAATTTTTACGAAATCTATATGTGAGTTTGTGCTAAGCCAGTTGTTTTAATATATACAGAGTTCACACGTAGTAAAAAATTTTAATTACAATGTAAAGCCTTACCTACAAATAGGCATAAAAAAACTGGCCAAAATTTCATAACCTGACTGTCCTCATTTTCATCTGCCTAAATGCCAACACGCGAATTGTTTTTGCTGTGCCAGAATTCATATAAAGGTGCTCTATCAGTTTTCAAAAAAGCACGATTTAAACAAAATATATTAAAGGCTGGGTTATACTTATGACAAAACGTCCTTTGGACAAAGTCCAAAGGACAATTTTAGAAAAGCCAAAACGTCCTTTGGATAAGCCAAAACGTCCTTTGGACTTTTTCCTTTTAATGAAGTATGAACGCTACTTAGAATTTGTCCTTTGAAAAAAGTCCAAAAGACAAAATCCAAAGGGAAAAGTCCAAAGGACAAAAGTATGAACACGTTGTTCTTTGGATTTTGTCCTTTGGGACTTTGTCCTTTCGACAAAGTCCAAAGGACGTTTTCACGCTGTATTTGTCCTTTGGACAAAGTCCAAAAACAAAAGTCCTTTGGACTTTGTCCAAAGGACGTTTTGTCATAGGTATGAACCAGCCTTAAGTTTGGCTTAGGTGTTTTTAAAAAGAATCAGCTTTTTTGTCCATGGCAGGGTTGTGTTTATAAAGTTTATAGAAACATTATCATAACATATTTTTAATTTGGTAGTGAATTTCAAAAAAAAAACAAACTGGAATCTGGTACACGTCAAGGTAGGTGTTTTTAAAGGCTTTACAAAGGCACTTAACCCGTCAGAAAATTTGGAGTTGCGAAAATGGCGACTTGAGCCGAAAGTAAAACAATAATTTGGAATGTAATCTTTTGCTTAAGCTTAGGATTAGGTTTTAAAGGTTTTCACTTTTCAGCTCTTATTTTTCTACTGTCGGTTCCAAGTTACTCATTTTTGAATTCAAGTTGCAGCTCTGAATGCCCTCGGTTCCAACGATTATAAATCTGCGTAAATTGTTATCGATAAATGTAGACGAAATATGAGAAAATTACAAAAAATGAACTCTGTACTTAAATAATGTTTTTCAAATACCAATGTTAAAAAAACTTACAAAACCAAATTCTGGGTAATCATAGAAGAAGATCAGATATGGTTGGTTTTTTGTTCAAAAAAAATAATAAAATAGGAACGTCATGAAATAACTAATTAAATCAAATCAGTTTAATGCCACTGATATTAAGCAATCAGAATTTATAAAAATTATAGGTTTAATTAAGATGGATCCCTCTATTTTTATTTCAAAAGCAAAAAACCAGCCAGGTTTGGTTTGCCTTTAGTAAAATTATTTTAAAAAACTCAGGTTTAAGAAAATCTATTGAATTAATCTTATTTTTTTAAATTAATTTGATACATAGTTATGTTCTTTAAAAAAATTATATTTATTAATTTTTTGGCTGAGTTAGAATATGCTAACCAATAGAAGAGATCATCTGACTATTTTTTTTATTTTTAAACCCTAAGCTATTTTCTGCTTTAATATAAATAACATACACAAACTTAGGTTTACGTTTAAGGTTAAAAACTACCGTGCGTTTTGGAACTAACGGGTTATTATGTTGCTGAAGCACCCTTATTAAAAGAAAATAAATGTTTACACAAAATAACTTACTGCGGACGACGTAGTGGTAACAAAAGGTGTGGTACTTTTAATTTTTGATTTTGATTTTGTTTTCATAATTAAAGTGATTAAAGACGATATCTAAATTATATGTATTAATTGCAGAATTAGCAGCGTATTCTTGCTTACTAACAACGCTAAAAAAATTAAATTGCCACTTAACATTAAAACTTGTTAAATATATATCGTTTATGGTTTTGTAATAATTTTTTTCTAGTTACTTAAGTCAATTTCTTTAACAGAGTGATCAAGTAATTCCTTTACAAATAAATAAGTTATATGTTTTGAAAATCGTGAACAATTGAATTTTAATGAGCTACAAGCCATATAATTTTGTTTTTGGTTTGGTGTGTTACCGTGTATGAAGTTAGCAGTTTATGTGTTTGGTGGTGTAAGTTGTGGCGCAGTGGCAAAGCGTACGTCTTGCATTGGTCCCGATATCTAATCCCGATTGAGATACCATATATTTTCATAATATTATTTGTTTGTTGACATTTATATAGTATTTTGTTGCGCATTTAGCGAAAAATATTTTTGTACATGCTCACTTTTCATAACATTAAATTTCTCCCCATCATTCAATCTTAAGTCCGTAATATTGAGGACCACAAAACGCGTGCGCACTGCGTAGTTGTTAAATTTTATTAATTCTTTAGTTGGAAAACCGCTCAAAAAACTAAACGTAGTAATACCAAAAATATATAATAAAGGAAAAATGAGACACTTAGAACAAACTGCTTGTAAAAAACGATCCCATTTAAATGGGACCTGGTCCCATTTATATGGGACCTTTGGATTTTGGTCCCATTTAAATAGGATCCCATTTAAATAAGTCCCATTTAAATGGAATCCCATTTAAATGGGACCTATTTATATGGGATCCCATTTAAATGGGACCTATTTAAATGGGACCTATTTAAATGGGATTCCATTTAAATGGGACCAAAATCGAAAAGTCCCATTTAAATGGGACCAGGTCCTATTTAAATAGGATCTTTTTTTACAAGCAGTTTGTTCTAAGTGTCTCATTTTTCCTTTATTATATATTTTTGGTAATACTGAACTAAAAATCACACTAAACATCTAATCAAGAGTGCAAAAAGCATGTTTGTGTAAATTTAAGAATTATTACGCGGATTTCATGAATTGCATCAGCAATAACCGCCTTGTTTAATTGTTTTGTTGTATTTTTGCTATATAATTATGCAAGCCGTGAAACGAACTATAAAACAATCAATCCAGTAACATGTTCATATTAGCGATGTTTTATCTCTAAATACTAAAAAGTTTTAACATGGTTTCGGTTTGGAAAACTCTGAATTAATATTTTTAGAGGATCGGCCTCAGGAATTTTTCTAACTAATTAAATGAGCGTTAAATTACTCATACTAAAGGTGTGGCGCAGTAGTAGAAGACTCGTCTGACGTCAAAGATCGAGTAGCAGTGAACAGAATCCACATGAAAATAATGATATTATATTATTTATATTGTTGTTATGCATAATGTTGTGACATGTTATTTGGGGCTGAGTTGCCTGTCCGGCCTGGAATATCTGGTTTTAAGCAAATAAAGTGTTTTATTAAAGTTAAAGTATTTTTACACTAATTAAAAAATATGGCTGTAAAAAAATATGAGCATGGACGACAGTTCTCTTCCACCCTAATTCGACTAGATGTTGAAAAATAGTAGAGTTGTTATTTCTGTGACCTCCTGGTTACGTTCACTATGGAGACTGAACGCGTAAACAAATTGATTTTAAAATTTCACCGAAAAAATACTGATTAAAACAAGATTATAGGTTAAAATTTTTTGACGTGGTGATAAAAAAGACATGACATGGACATGACATTGTGTCATGAAACGTGATTTAACTACTAATTAAGGCAAAAATATATAACATAATAAAAAAGAAAAAATGTGTGACTTCCTATATTGCTCAGAAACATTGGCTGCTCTAAATAGAGCACGCCCTAATAAAGGCGTGCTCTTATTGGTGCAATCGGGTGGGCTAATTAGGGCCTCGTTTCTAAAAGGTTGGCCCTTATTAGGGCGTGTAATAACTCTTATCAGGGTTCGCCCTAATAAAAATATGCTCTAATTAGGGCGCGCTCTGATTAGGGCGCACCTTAATAAAAACGCGCTCTAATTAATTAGGGCACTCTAATGTTCCGGGGGGCAATAAAAGGGGGGGGGGCAAATTTTCCAATAAAACGGGGGGGGGCATTTTCAGACCGTGCACAGGTCTGCACACACACACACAGGCACACACACAACACACACACACACACATTTTATTTTTTATTTTAATTTAACATAAGTAGCCCACCAAAAAATAGTCGTTTATTTTAGTTTTTTTTGGAATTATACTTATCGCATTTCGTACACTATAACAAAAGAAAACTAACCTAAAAGTTTTTTAAATGTTAATTCTGTTGAAATTTTTTTAGATCTTTAAATTTCCAGCATTGTTAAAAAAAACCTTTTATTTTAATGGAATTTTTTAAAATTTGTTTTTTAGCAGTATAAAAATATTGTAATACAATTTACACTAAAATTTTTACCACATACAAACAAGCACGCCCACAGACACGCGTTAAAAACGCACACACACGCGCACACACACACACGCACGCACGCACACACACACACACAGAGAGAAAGAGAGAGAGAGAGAAAAAGAGAGAGAGACAGAGACACACAGACACACACACACACACAGAGAGAGAGAGAGAGAGAGAGAGAGAGAGAGAGAGAGAGAGAGAGAGAGACACACACACACACACACACACACACACACACACACACAGAGAGAGAGAGAGAGAGAGAGAGAGAGAGAGAGAGAGAGAGAGAGAGAGAGAGAGAGAGAGAGAGAGAGAGAGAGAGAGAGAGAGAGAGAGAGAGAGAGAGAGAGAGAGAGAGAGAGAGAAAGAGAGAGAGAAAGAGAGACACACACACAACACACACACACTCACAAGCACACACACACACAAGCACACACGCACACACGTGTGGTGGAGAGCGCGTGGTAGGTTTTAAATTGCACGAGCGGTACACAAATACAAAAAAATAAAACCTACCACGCGCTTTCCGCCACACACACACAAACACACACACACACCACACACACACACACACACACACACACACACACACACACACACACACACACACACACACACACACACACACACACACACACACACACACACACACAGCACACACACACACACACACACACACACACACACACATACACACACACGCAAACACGCGCACAGACACACACGCACACGAACACACACACACAAACACACACCACACACGCTCACACACAGACCTGTGCACTGCCCCCCCCCCCTCGGGTTTTATTGGGGGGCAATTCCAAAATGGGGGAAGCACGGGAGAGAGGCAACTTTTTTGAAACGAGGGGGGAGCACTAACACGGGGGGCAAGCAGGGGAGAAAAAAAAGGAGAAGAAAGAAAAAAAAAAAGGAAAAAGGGGGAAAGAAGAACAAAAAAAGCGAAAATAAGGTAAAAATAGGTCTAAAATGGCTTTAAAGGTATTGAAATAAGCTAAAAACGGCAAAAATTTTGCGATGATGGTGTCCGTGTCATAATAGGTCAAAAATGTTGTCATAATTTTTAGGTACTTTTTAATTTTTCCTTTTTTTTCTCTTTTTTTTTGTCCTTCTTCCCCCTCCTTGCCCCCCGTTTTAATCTCTCCCCCTCGTTTCAGAAAAGTTGCCTCTCTCCCGTGCTTCCCCCATTTTGGTACCCCCCGAATAAACCCAAAAATACACAGGTGTGTGTGTGTGCGTTTATGTATATATATGTATATGCATATACATGTGTATGCACATGTTTTTATATGTTTGTTTCTGTATCTATATTTGTGTTTGTTTTTGTGTTCTTGTGTGTGTGTGTGTGTGTGTGTGTGTGTGTGTGTGTGTGTGTGTGTGTGTGTGTGTGTTTGTGTGTGGGTGTGTGTGTGTGTTTGTGTGTGTGTGGCGGAAAGCGCGTGGTAGGTTTTATTTTTTTGTATTTGTGTACCGCTCGTGCAATTTAAAACCTACCACGCGCTCTCCACCACACGTGTGTGCGTGTGTGCTTGTGTGTGTGTGTGCTTGTGAGTGTGTGTGTGTGTGTGTGTGTGTCTCTCTCTCTCTCTCTCTCTCTCTCTCTCTCTCTCTCTCTCTCTCTCTCTCTCTCTCTCTCTCTCTCTCTCTCTCTCTCTCTCTCTCTCTCTCTCTCTCTCTCTCTCTCTCTCTCTCTCTCTCTCTCTCACAAAAAAACGAACACAAAAAAAAAAAAAAAAAAAAAAAAAACAAAAAAAAAAAAAAAACAAAAAAAAATCTCTCTCTCTCTCTCTCTCTCTCTCTCTCTCTCTCTCTCTCTCTCTCTCTCTCTCTCTCTCTCTCTCTCTCTCTCTCTCTCTCCCTCTCCCTCTCTCTATGTGTGTGTGTGTGTCTGTGTGTCTCTGTCTCTCTCTCTTTTTCTCTCTCTCTCTCTTTCTCTCTGTGTGTGTGTGTGTGCGTGCGTGCGTGTGTGTGTGTGCTTGTTCGTGTCTGGGGCGTGCTTGTTTGTATGTGGTAAAAATTTTAGTGTAAATTGTATTACAATATTTTTATACTGCTAAAAAACAAATTTTAAAAAATTCCATTAAAATAAAAGGTTTTTTTTAACAATGCTGGAAATTTAAAGATCTAAAAAAATTTCAACAGAATTAAAATTTAAAAAACTTTTAGGTTAGTTTTCTTTTGTTATAGTGTACGAAATGCGATAAGTATAATTCCAAAAAAAACTAAAATAAACGACTATTTTTTGGTGGGCTACTTATGTTAAATTAAAATAAAAAAATAAAATGTGTGTGTGTGTGTGTGTGTTGTGTGTGTGCCTGTGTGTGTGTGTGCAGACCTGTGCACGGTCTGAAAATGCCCCCCCCCGTTTTATTGGAAAATTTGCCCCCCCCCCTTTTAGTGCCCCCCGGAACATTAGAGTGCCCTAATTAATTAGAGCGCGTTTTTATTAAGGTGCGCCCTAATCAGAGCGCGCCCTAATTAGAGCATATTTTTATTAGGGCGAACCCTGATAAGAGTTATTACACGCCCTAATAAGGGCCAACCTTTTAGAAACGAGGCCCTAATTAGCCCACCCGATTGCACTAATAAGAGCACGCCTTTATTAGGGCGTGCTCTATTTAGAGCAGCCAATGTTTCTGAGCAATATAGGAAGTCACACATTTTTTCTTTTTTATTATGTTATATATTTTTGCCTTAATTAGTAGTTAAATCACGTTTCATGACACAATGTCATGTCCATGTCATGTCTTTTTTATCACCACGTCAAAAAATTTTAACCTATAATCTTGTTTTAATCAGTATTTTTTCGGTGAAATTTTAAAATCAATTTGTTTACGCGTTCAGTCCCCATAGTGAACGTAACCAGGAGGTCACAGAAATAACAACTCTACTATTTTTCAACATCTAGTCGAATTAGGGTGGAAGAGAACTGTCGTCCATGCTCATATTTTTTTACAGCCATATTTTTTAATTAGTGTAAAAATACTTTAACTTTAATAAAACACTTTATTTGCTTAAAACCAGATATTCCAGGCCGAACAGGCAACTCAACCCCAAATAACATGTCACAACATTATGCATAACAACAATATAAATAATATAATATCATTATTTTTATGTGGATTCTGTTCACTGCTAGTCGATCTTTGACGTCAGACGAGTCTTCTACTACTGCGCCACACCTTTAGTATGAGTAATTTAACGCTCATTTAATTAGTTAGAAAAATTCCTGAGGCCGATCCTCTAAAAATATTAATTCAGAGTTTTCCAAACCGAAACCATGTTAAAACTTTTTAGTATTTAGAGATAAAACATCGCTAATATGAACATGTTACTGGATTGATTGTTTTATAGTTCGTTTCACGGCTTGCATAATTATATAGCAAAAATACAACAAAACAATTAAACAAGGCGGTTATTGCTGATGCAATTCATGAAATCCGCGTAATAATTCTTAAATTTACACAAACATGCTTTTTGCACTCTTGATTAGATGTTTAGTGTGATTTTTAGTTCAGTATTACCAAAAATATATAATAAAGGAAAAATGAGACACTTAGAACAAACTGCTTGTAAAAAAGATCCTATTTAAATAGGACCTGGTCCCATTTAAATGGGACTTTTCGATTTTGGTCCCATTTAAATGGGATTCCATTTAAATAGGTCCAATTTAAATAGGTCCCGTTTAAATGGGATCCCATATAAATAGGTCCCATTTAAATGGGATCCCATTTAAATGGGACTTATTTAAATGGGATCCTATTTAAATGGGACCAAAATCCAATAGTCCCATTTAAATGGGACCAGGTCCCATTTAAATGGGATCGTTTTTTACAAGCAGTTTGTTCTAAGTGTCTCATTTTTCCTTTATTATATATTTTTGGTATTACTACGTTTAGTTTTTTGAGCGGTTTTCCAACTAAAGAATTAATAAAATTTAACAACTACGCAGTGCGCACGCGTTTTGTGGTCCTCAATATTACGGACTTAAGATTAAATGATGGGGAGAAATTTAATGTTATGAAAAGTGAGCATGTACAAAAATGTTTTTCGCTAAATGCGCAACCAAATACTATATAAATGTCAACAAACAAATAATATTATGAAAATATATGGTATCTCAATCGGGATTAGATATCGGGACCAATGCAAGACGTACGCTTTGCCACTGCGCCACAACTTACACCACCAAACACATAAACTGCTAACTTCATACACGGTAACACACCAAACCAAAAACAAAATTATATGGCTTGTAGCTCATTAAAATTCAATTGTTCACGATTTTCAAAACATATAACTTATTTATTTGTAAAGGAATTACTTGATCACTCTGTTAAAGAAATTGACTTAAGTAACTAGAAAAAAATTATTACAAAACCATAAACGATATATATTTAACAAGTTTTTAATTTTAAGTTGCAATTTAATTTTTTTAGCGTTGTTAGTAAGCAAGAATACGCTGCTAATTCTGCAATTAATACATATAATTTAGATATCGTCTTTAATCACTTTAATTATGAAAACAAAATCAAAATCAAAAATTAAAAGTACCACACCTTTTGTTACCACTACGTCGTCCGCAGTAAGTTATTTTGTGTAAACATTTATTTTCTTTTAATAAGGGTGCTTCAGCAACATAATAACCCGTTAGTTCCAAAACGCACGGTAGTTTTTAACCTTAAACGTAAACCTAAGTTTGTGTATGTTATTTATATTAAAGCAGAAAATAGCTTAGGGTTTAAAAATAAAAAAAATAGCCAGATGATCTCTTCTATTGGTTAGCATATTCTAACTCAGCCAAAAAATTAATAAATATAATTTTTTTAAAGAACATAACTATGTATCAAATTAATTTAAAAAAATAAGATTAATTCAATAGATTTTCTTAAACCTGAGTTTTTTGAAAAATAATTTTACTAAAGGCAAGCCAAACCTGGCTGGTTTTTTGCTTTTTGAAAAATAAAATGAGGGATCCATCTTAATTAAACCTATAATTTTTATAAATTCTGAGAGCTTAATATCATTGGCATTAAACTGATTTGATTTAATTAGTTATTTCATGACGTTCATATTTTATTATTTTTTTTGAACAAAAAACCAACCATAACTGATCTTCTTCTATGATTACCCAGAATTTGGTTTGTAAGTTTTTTTAACATTGGTATTTGAAAAACATTATTTAAGTACAGAGTTCATTTTTTGTAATTTTCTCATATTTCGTTCTATATTTATCGATAACAATTTACGCAGATTTATAATCGTTGGAACCGAGGGCATTCAGAGCTGCAACTTGAATTCAAAAAATGAGTAACTTGGAACCGACAGTAGAAAAATAAGAGCTGAAAAAAGTGAAAACCTTTAAAACCTAATCCTAAGCTTGAAGCAAAAGATTACATTCCAAATTATTGTTTTACTTTCGGCTCAAGTCGCCATTTTCGCAACTCCAAATTTTCTGACGGGTTAAGTGCCTTTGTAAAGCCTTTAAAAACACCTACCTTGACGTGTACCAGATTCCAGTTTGTTTTTTTTTTGAAATTCACTACCAAATTAAAAATATGTTATGATAATGTTTCTATAAACTTTATAAACACAACCCTGCCATGGACCAAAAAGCTATTCCTTTTTTTAAAAACACCTAAGCCAAACTTAAGGCTGGTTCATACCTATGACAAAACGTCCTTTGGACAAAGTCCAAAGGACTTTTGTTTTTGGACTTTGTCCGAAGGACAAATACAGCGTGAAAGCTCAATCCTTTGGACTTTGTCGAAAGGACAAAGTCCCCAAAGGATAAAGCCCAAGGAACAACGTGTTCATACTTTTGTCCTTTGGACTTTTCCCTTTGGATTTTGTCTTTTGGACTTTTTTCAAAGGACAAATTCTAAGAAGCGTTCATACTTCATTAAAAGGAAAAAGTCCAAAGGACGTTTTGGCTTATCCAAAGGACGTTTTGGCTTTTCTAAAATTGTCCTTTGGACTTTGTCCAAAGGACGTTTTGTCATAAGTATAACCCAGCCTTTAATATATTTTGTTTAAATCGTGCTTTTTTGAAAACTTATAGAGCACATTTATATGAATTCTAGGCAGAACAAAAACAATTCGCGTGTTGGCATTTAGGCAGATGAAAATGAGGACAGTCAGTTTATGAAATTTTGGCCAGTTTTTTTTATGCCTATTTGTAGGTAAGGCTTTACATTTTAATTAAAATTTTTTACTACGTGTGAACTCTGTATATATTAAAACAACTGGCTTAGCACAAACTCACATATAGATTCCGTAAAAATTCTTCAAAACAATTTCTAGGTCTCACACAAACACGAGCATTCAAATTTAAATTTTTTACAACGTTATAAAAATTTCAATAATTTTAAAATCCTAAAGAAATTGCAGATGTTTTGGTAAAAAGTAGTAGCCTTTTCAGCCATACGGCTGACAAATAATTTTTCTTATTTTTCGGATGGTTTATTTTTGTACAAAAAATAATTATGTTAAGATGCAATATACAAGTGATATTTTTTATTTGTTTTTTTTTATAGATGTCCATAATTATTTTTAAAAATGTAATCTCTTTATGACATTTCCCTGCACTTTACGCTTGGGAGTCATATCTCTTGTAGTCTAATGATTTATGGTCAATGAAGCCGAAGGAACTTGAAGCTGGAACTTGGAGTTGAAACTAGTAAACTTTAAGCCGTAAGTAGGGAAAATTTGAGCGGTAAGTTGGGAACTTAGAGCTGAAAGTAAAAATCGCTAAAGCGTTTACCAAAGCCTGAATAAAACCTAAATCTAAGCCCAAATTGAATTGGTGCTTGAAGGCTCTAAAGCTCCGATTGTGCATGGCTTTATTTTCCCAAAAAAAATTTAATGGCTCCAAGTTCCCTGCTTGTGGCGTCTAAAAACTTTTCCTCGCACCAGCTCAATCCGCTTATGTGATTGGGAAGAAAGCTCCTTCTCTTTTTAGTAATAAATACGTTTTTTTCATCACAAGTATCAAATTTTATAATCATAATATTTTGGCTTTCTATTAACTAACAACTTTTAACTAATATGTTTAAGCCAATTTAGAAATAAAAATATGGTATAAATGAATTTAGTGAAAATGAGTTTGCCTCTGGAGAAAATGCGTTGTCCAGAATAAAGATGGAGCATTTATTCGTAACA
>JASAMX010023510.1:0-13320 GCA_030248175.1 Microlaimidae sp. YZB2_3 | reverse complement strand
GAATGGGAGAGCGACAGGATAGTCATGGGGGACTGTCCCATTTCAAAAAAGTTGCCCCCCCCCCCGTTTCGGAATTGCCTCCCCCCCCAATAAAACCTCGGGGGGGGGGGGCAGTGCACAGGTCTGGTGGATTGCACATTGCACACGTGCGTAATAAAAGACTAATCAAAAACGCGATGTTTTTTAAATTATAAAAACAAAGTTCTTATTCAATAAATCACCCTGAAAGATCATAAAGTACTTTTTGACTGCTTTTATATTATTATTTTTACTTAATTTGATGAAACCAAGCCTTGATCGCCAGAAATTTATAAATTTAAATAGTTTAATTTTGACCAGGGCCTATTTCATGAAAATTGCTTGTAATCAATTTACAGTTGTAAATTAATAAACGCATATCTTTTTTTTGTATTTTTAATTAAAAAGTATATTAATAAAATTGCGTATAGAAGTTAAAAAATTACATATCTGTAAATTCAGTAAATTCTACAGTAACGTACGTATTTTTTAATTAATAAAATAAGAAGAAATTAAATGCTTTTATTAATTTACAATTAGAAAAATCTTTATGAAATAGGCCCCAGAAAATAAAATGAATGGGAGCGTGACAAGACGATCCTGCAACACAACGGTCCTACAACACGACAGTCTCAGGAATGAGAGGGGGTACAAAAGGATGGTCCCAAAAGATTGTCTTAATTTTATTTATTTGTGTAAAACTTGTAAAGAGATTTCTGGAAAGCTAAGAACATGAGAATTTTTTAGTGGATTGCACACGTGCGTAAAAAAGACTAATCAAAAAGGAGATTTTTCTTAAATTTTAAAAGCAAAGCTGTTATTCAAAAAATTACCATATGAAAGATCATAAGTACTTTTTTGACTGCTTTTAAATTATTTTGATTTAATTTGATGAACAAAGCCTTGATCGCCAAAAACTTAAATTTAAATAGTTTTATTTCCACCAGTAAATAAGTAAATAGGAGAGCGACAGGACAGTCCCCCCATTTCAAAAAAGTTGCCCCCCCCGTTTTAAAATTACCCCCCCTCAATAAAACCTCGGTGGGGGGGGGGGGCGTGCACAGGTCTTGTGGATTGCACACGTGCGTAATAAAAGACTAATCAAAAACGCGATGTTTTTTAAATTATAAAAGCAAAGTTCTTATTCAATAAATCACCCTGAAAGATCATAAAGTACTTTTTGACTGGTTTTATATTATTATTTTTACTTAATTTGATGAAACAAAGCCTTGATCGCAAGAAATTTATAAATTTAAATAGTTTAATTTACCATCTTAAATTAAAGATAATTTTGAATACAGTTTTAAGCATTTTTTTGTACTCCTTAAAGTTGCGTTTTGATTTAAAATTTTGATATTGGTTTTATCCTCTTTAAATAAGTCATTTTTTTTTTCATTTGATGAACTTACTTTAATTATGTTTTAATGCAATAAGAAATTGCTAACATTCAACAGAATAAGTTAAGTTATATGCCCTTAAAACTACGAATTTACTTATATTTTGTAAAATAAAATTTAAAATAAATAAAATTTTACTTACAGTTAACCAATCGTGCAGTTTAAACGATTTAATAAATTAATAAATTTGTTTGCTTTATGTTTCAAAACGTTACTGGTACTATTATTAATGTGGATATTAATTTTAATTATACTGGACATCGATATATAAAACTAGAAAGGAGAGGGCCCATAGGGCCCTTGCCTTTCTAGTCTACTTAATAATAGCGCGATCTTTTGCTAGGTGTCCTGTGCCTGTATCCTCACTTCCATTCCTTTGGATTTTTCCAAACTTTTCACTTATAATCCATCTCCACGTTAAAACTTTTTTTATCTTCCTATCCCTGCGGAAAGTTTGAGCAAAATTTCCACCATCCAAATTCATTATTAAAAATGGGTTATTTCTGTGAAAAAGTACGGACGTCACAGAGCGGAATTGCCTAGCGGCGGTGATTGCTTTTAGGACCTGTGTATTTGGATTACCAGCAGACGGCTTTAAAGCCCATTTACGAGCTGCCCCCCCCCCCCGTGGCAGCTTGAAAGAATTAGGCCCTTACAAACTTTGTCACATTTTATAAAGGAGATGCAAGCGCTGGAGTGTCTAATATCAAGTAAGAGGGAGCATGGGGTGTGGGAGCCGCTGGCTTATTTGAGTGACCTTAGCCCACGCGTTTATATAAAGCAGAGGGGAGTGCCCCCTAAACTGACGGCTGGGGCAGACAGAGCACCTTTGAACTCACTGACTCACTTCATGCCTATTGAACAGCGTCGCGTATTTAATTTTATTAATAGTGTCCGTTTTTATTTGTTGTTTGTAAGAATAAGCGTGTTTATTAAAAAGTAATTTTAAAAATGTTATTTGTAATAATAAGCCTATTGCGTGTTTATTTATAAAGAAATTTTAAAAATATGTTTTTAATATTTTTAAAATTCTTTTAACAATTTTGTAATAAGCGTGTTTATTTATAAAGAAATTTTAAAAATATGTTTTTTAATGGCGTCGCATATTTTGCTTTATTAACAGCATTGGTTTTTATTTGTTGTTTGTAATAAAAAGCGTAGTAATACGCCAATAAATAAATGCATTCACGTTCAAAGTAAATAGTAATACGCCAATAAATAAAAAATATTATAATTTTATAAAACCTAGAAATCACTAAAATATAAATAGTTTTCATTTAAAACAATACTCTTATTTGAGCAATCACCTCAAGAAAAATTATAAGCACTTTTTTGCTGCTTTTAAATTTTTTTCACTTAATTTTAATGAAAACAAAGCCTTGATAATTTCGACGGTCTCACAACACAACAGCTCTGCCGGCACTTTGTTAAATTATTTTCTTTTGAATCTATCCCACGCGATGTGACCAATTAGTGAAAAATCATAGCAAGTGGCCTTGCTTTTGTGTAAAATGTATTTTTTTAAACCCTTTAAAGGTTTTAAAAACGAAAAATTTAAAATTAAAAAAAATCAAAATATATTTTTGAAATTTTTTTTCTATATTTTTAGAATTTTTTAAAAATTCGAGAATATGCTCAATAGTTTCTACTATATTCTTTAAAAATAACACTTACTTTTTTATATATTACTTTGAAAATATTCTAATTTTTTAGTTGTGCAAAATTTTTTGTTCATGTATAAGTTTAAAAGCTTTCAAAAACAAAAAAAAAAACTTTTAAAAGTTTTTAAAAACGGCTATTATGTGCGGGAATTTTTTTTAGATCAGTTGCAAAAACATTTAAAGGTGCAGTTTTTTAAATGATCAGATTTGTGATTAGTCATTTTTCACTGGTAAAACCGATTTTAAAAAAACTGACCGCGTTCTCAATTATATTATGTTTTTATTGATTTTTCCAAAATAATCTTAATTTTTTTGATGTGTTTAAAACTGGATTTTTGCAAAGCTAAGAACACCAGGATTTCTTTTAATCGATTGCGCACGCGGTTAAACAATAAATAAACAAAACGCGATGCTTTCTTTAGGCAAATTTCCTGTACTTAACAAAATAATTTACAATATTTGACCGAAATTAAATACAAATTTAGATAACTTCAAGGAAAAATCTTTATTTAACAAAAAAAACATAAAAATATACAATAAAAATTTTTTTTAAAAACAAATCACACACATAGCAAATTAAACGCTGTGTTTAGGCTTGAGCAGTAATAAAAAAATACACAAATGGATGTTTTATTTTACTAAACTCTATAAATAATTTAAAATTTAAAAAAACGTGTTTTAAATGAGTGGCAGAAGAAAGTATTTTAAGCTCCCAACACGCTAAAAACCATTTTTTAGACCAAAATTTTTTATTAAAATTAAAATTTTTATATAAAATTAGCAACAAACTCTCGAACGGAGCTCTGCAGCTCAAAAACTGGAGTTTTGCTTCGTTTCAAAATTACTTTTATTTAAAAAATTGGTCTTATTTTTACTTTTACTTTACTTAAATAAAATTTTGACTGTTACTTTTACTTTACTTTAATAAAAAAATCACACTTACTTTTAGTCTTACTTACTTAAACAGACCTGTGCACGGTCTGGAAATGCCTCCCCCCCCCCGTTTTATTGGAGGACTTGCCCCCCCATTTTATTGCCCCCCGCCAGAAAATAAAAAAGTACTTTAAAATTATGACGCCATTTTTGACCTACGATGACGCCATCATCGCATTTTTTTTGCAGTTTTTAACCTATTTCAATGTATTTTAAGCCATTTCAGATCTATTTTTACCTTATTTTCGCTTTTTTGTCCCTTTTTTCTCTTTTTCCTTCTTTTTTTCTCTTTTTTTTCCTTTTTTTCTCTTTTTTTTCTTTCCCCCCTGCTTTCCCCCGGTTTATTCCCCCCGTTTCAAAAAAGTTGCTCCCCCCGTGCCCCCTCCGTTTTGGAATTGCCCCCTCCCGTTTAAACCCCGGAGGGGGCAGTGCACAGGTCTGCTTTAATTATTATTTTTCAAATTACTTTTACTCAAAATAATCAAAAGTCATTACTTTTTACAACACTATTTACCGTGTCTTAGACACAAAAGTAGTATTGCTCTGGCGTGTCAGCCTATAACTTAAAACTAAATGGCGAGGTTGTGACGCAGTGGCAAAACATACGTCTCGCATACTGAAGGTCCCTGGAGTGAGTCCAACTGAAAAAAGCTATGTTGTGATAATGTTCAGCTTTGTAAATATTGTTATGTGGTATTTGGTTGCGCGGTTAATGCTGAGTAACATCGGCCTTGCTCATCCTGCTTTATGCGAAAATAAACTTTAATTGAAGATGCGTTGATGGTTTACAAACTCTTCATAAGAATGTTTTTAATACTTAGTTTTGAATTATTTTTTTGCGCTATCCGATTAATGGATGGATACAAAAAGCAAAACTCACTTTTATCGACATCTTAGGGGGACAGCATCGGAGTTCGGATGATATATTCTTTAATTACTTCAGAACCGTAGCCCCAGTAGTGTTGACACCGGTTGCCGATCCAACCATATTTACACCTGAATTTCTATTTCAGTATTTTAACTTATTTTATAAAATTTCCGTTTGGCAAATTTAAGGCCAGGGTAAGGAAATGGAACCATAGCGGGATTAGCAGCATATTGCAAGTAAGCAGGCGGTGTTGCCAATGAAGACGAGTCTTAGAGGCAGGTAACTGCCAGTGAGTTAGATCTTCGAGTAGAAACTTAATTTAGTTAAAGGCAGGATGGAGGCATTGGAGAGGAGACAGGTAGGAGGCAACTAACATAGTAAAATCGGCCTCTGAGGCTGGTTGACTGTAGGTGGCATTGGTTTTAAGGCATTGCATTGCATGGCATTGCTGTAGGTGGCTGTAGGTGGCATTGCTTAAAAAATCTACAACATGTACAATGTAGGGTACAAAGTGTCTAATATTTTGGAGACTAGTATTTGAGGTGTAAAATGCCAACAGATATAGCCTGCCTGCAAGTGCATTTGAAAAACACCCGTTTCTTCTCAATAAAGACACCAAAAATCGCATACAATAAAGGTTGGAGTGTAGTATTGTTTTCTATTTGTCAGTGAAGAACTAAAAAACCAAATGATTTTGGACAAAAGACAAGCTACACAAAGCTTAAAACAAAACAAATGCGTTCACATTAAAACAAAACAAATCAAGTCTATATAAAGTAGCGTTTATGTGACACGGTTCAGTTTGTTGGCCAATTAGGGTAGTGCATTTAATTTCGGCACTTTTCCAAATTGGGCATTTTTGATTTTGGACTATATCTTTGGTAATCCTGGACGGAATACGACGTTTGATAGCTTAAATGAGACCTAATTATATGTAGATGACAGTCGTAAGCTTATTTAGTATGTTATGATATTTTTATGTGAAATTGTGGGATTTATAAACAATAAAATTGTTACTCGTTTTTAGAACATGGGCATTTCATGATTACGCAATAAATTGGTTTAAAAATTAAACTGTCCTGGTAAAATTTAGTCTATTTTCAGAATTTTCAGTCCCCGTGGTTCTACGTTGCGTCTATGGTGAAAAATCGTTATAAAATAAAATAGTGTAATTTCGGCACACATATTGCTGTAGGTAAAAACGGGTTGAATTAAGTGGTCGGTGTTAAATTGTAGTTGTAAATAGTTAAAAGACAACGTTAAAATATGTAGGGGTCATAGCACGGCACTTAAACTCGACTAAGGAGTTACTTTTCAAAAGTGCCGAAATTAAATGTTTTTCAAAATAGCCCAAATTTTGCTCATTTTGATACTATTTGGCATTTTAGCTGTAACTTTTTGCCAGTTACACGTTAAACAACAAGCAGAAGCTTAAATTAAAGAAAACTATCTGGAGATAATGATAGGCTTTTAAATTTTTGAAAATGATGATTTTTTGACTGAGAAACAATCGATTGTTTGTAAAGTGCCGAAATTAAATGCACACATATAATTTTGGTAATTTTCCATTTTTTAAAAAACTAATTTAATTAAGTAAAAAAACTACTTTCGTACAGTAAAACTTTTGTGACGAAACGCAGTATCGTGAAAGCTTCAAAATGAGCTATCAAACATGAAAATCGGGCCCTACAGTGAAAAGTTACATTGGAAAAACAAAAAAGTGCCAAAATTAAATGCACTACCCTAAATTGCACAGAAGTACAACTCCCTAGAATTGTTTTGCCGAGGGAAATTAAATCCTAGGAACCATGAAGTCAGGATAGTTTTTGGACGCTTTACAGAAAAAAGGCACCCGTAGCAGAGGCGGAAAAAAAGCACCCGAAAAGAGCGCATAAGAATTATTTTTCAGCGGCGTTTATGTATTGCGTTATCAGTATTGTATATAAAACTTTTTTGTTAGAGTTTTTAGTGATTTTGACGTTCTTTTTTATTAATTTTTGCATTATAGATCTTAGAAAAATTAATCCGGACTTTTTTAAAAACAAACGTTGCTTTTATTATATATAGTCGTTGGGACTGTAGACCAACCGTTATTATTTTCTTATTTCTGAAAAAAAACTCTATGAAACCTGTAGATGGCCCTATCAATCAACTGCGTATTTTCTATGTAAATTAAAGGCCGAAACCTTGCCAACGCTGGCTTGATAAGATTTAAAGATGTTAAATACAGTTAATGAAACTTTAAAAGGTTTTGCTTTCTCACAACATGGAAATTAGCCATTTTTTAACGATAATAATATAAATTTATAAATGACGGTATATTGGCATCGTTCACCATAGTAAGGATATTTACATCTAAATTTTTAAACCGAGCAATAAAACAAAGTTTTTATTTTGCAAACCACAGAAAATAGACAACATTACATCAAGGTATAAATAAGAATAGTAATATTATTTATTATAATAGAGATTTTTCTTTATAATTTAATTTTTTAAGATTTTTTTAATTAAAAAGTTTCAAAACATAATGTGTTCTATGCGTAAATCTTTAAAACAAACCCGCGATCAATCAGTATATTTTGAAATGTTTTGGCGGTCTTTTAATTTTGGATAAAACTTTATTTTCAATTATTTTTTAATATAAAGTCAATAAACTATTTCGACATAAGGCGTTTTCACAGTAAAATTCCAATACACATTAGGCCGAAAGTTGAAATTAAAATAATATTTAAATGAAAACTTCTATTAATTTTGCAGTGTAAGATAACGTGCAAACACTAAAGGCAAAATATAAATTTGATTGGATTTGTAATAATGTAGTTATTAATGTTTAATTACGTAAAAATCCGAACATAAAAAATAAAATTACGTTCATGACCGAGCACCAAATATATAAGTAGGATTCTACTAAAGAGTCAGTAGATGGTCCGGCGGTCTAGTGGTTTAAGGCGGTTGCCCTCAGACTGCAAGGTGGGGAGTTCCAATCCCATTGAAGTTTCTTTTTCATATTTTAAAATTTAATTTAAACTTATCAAATTTTTATTTAAACTTATCAAAATTAAATTCAATAAAAAATTCAGATCTTTTTAGATATTTCTTTAAAAAATCAATAATTGATTATTGATTGGTATAAATAAAATAAGAAAGAAAATAGATCTGTTAGTGATTGATGTAGATACTAGATTTTTGATAAAATTAAAACCAAAGTGCTGTAATGTAAAAAGCTTCTTGGAGTCTATTGTTTAATTTCTTTTAATATAATAATATGGTTGATTTTTTTAATTAAAAATCCTCCAAGAAATATTTTTTTGCATTATTGTTGTGGATTTTATAGGTAAATAATCTTCCGGAAAATACTTTTTTCTAAAAAAACACCAAGTAGGTATTATGCAACTATATTCTATCTACCAAAATTATAAATTATAAATTATACGTCCCGGTTTGACTTCATTAGGATTAGAACTCCCGACCTTACAGTGTGAGGCCGACCGCCTCAAGCCACTAGGACTAGACCATCGGACCATCTGCTGACAGTCCAGTAAAATCCTACTTATATAGACTAGTTCGGAATAAGGGTTTTTTAGTGTTAGGAAGAGGGTACAATAACTACTAGCGCCAATCATATGTAGAGGGAAAATTGAGAAACAGCGAGCGACTAGTACATTTTACAGTTTAAAAGATTTCAAATATTTATTGGTTCAAAATCTCGACCCCTTCTCTTTAAAATTTCTTAAATACTTTTTAAATATTGCAAAACCAAAGGCAGTTTTTGGGGATTTTTATTTTTTTGCCGCTTCGTAGGTATGGCGCTGCTGGCGCGCTTGGTTCCCAGTTTTTTAATGTTTCAATTACAGAAAAATGCTTAATTTAAAAGTTTGGAATGGACTTTTTTAAATTAATTTTTAAATTTTGAATAGTTTTACAAGCAAAACATCAAAAAAACCTATGTAGTTTAAAATCAATTTAAAAGCACAAATTTCATCTTTATGTTTACTAATTCAAAATCACTGTTCAGGAAAATTCTATTTTAGTGGTGATTTCAAACTATTGTGACGTTTAATTAAAAAACAACAATTTATTTAGCACAAACTGATATATTACAGCACTTCAACGTAGTGAAACATATCATTGTGTAGCAATTTTTATGAAGTATAGGTATATAACTTAAGAAACTAAGAAAGCTAAGATTTTTTCAAATTTTATTTTTTTTTTCTTTTTGTACCCTCTCTCGTACACTAAAAGATGCTTATTCCGAACTAGTCTATATTCGGTGCTCGGTTATGATCGTAAATTTATTTTTATGTTCGCATTTTTACGAAATTAAACATTAATAACTACATAATTACAAATCCAATCAAATTTATATTTTGCCTTTAGTGTTTACACGTTATTTTACACTGCACAATTAATAGAAGTTTTTATTTAAATATTATTTAAAATTCAACATTCGGCCTAATGTGCATTGGAATTTCAATGTGTAAAACGCCTTATGCCGAAATAGTCTATTGCAAACAATAAACCGCTAAAATCACGATAGTCAAAAGACTCCCATTTAAAAAGAATTTGTTCAGTATTAAAGACCTTCACAAAGTTATGAACTTATAGAATCATTTTTAGCCAATTAGGGCTTGGAAAAAATGGAAATCTTTTATCTTTTGGAGATCCAATTTTTTCCCAAGCGCTAATTGGTTAAAAGTGATTCTAAGAGCTCGTCCCACAACTATTCCTACAGAACAAAACATATACTACGTGATCACGAATACCATATGACATTTTGCCTTATGACATTATCCTTAAACTCCTGTCGTGATAAACAAAAATGCCGATTTAAAAGCATTTAAACAAAAGAAATAGCGTTTTAACAACAGATAACTCCGTTGAAAAATATAGTTATGGGGTTTATTTGTTCAAAACCTGTTAAACGCTGCGGCAAGAAGTTTCGAAAATGAATTTATTTATTGATTATTAAATAAGGACTAATTATTTATTGATTTTAGATTATTAAATATGCATTTGTTAATTAATAAGTATGAATTCTTTGATGATTAACTATTAATTGATTGATTTAATATTTATTTATTGGTTCTTAAAATCTATTTATGAATTTTCAAATATTGATTTGTTCATAAATAAATGTGTATTTATGGATTATAAAATATAGATTTGTTGATTCCTAAATATTGATTCATAAATTGTGAAATATTACTTTATGAATGATTAAATATTGATTTAATAACTATTTCAAATACTAATTTATTGTATATTAAATTAATTTATTGATTATCATATATTGATTCATTGATTATTGAATATGCGACACTAACGAGAACCATTTGTCCCTGCTTCCCACATTGTAATGATTAAATATTAATTTATTGGCAATTTAATTTTATATTATGAATTATTAAAACTGATTTATTGATTATTAATTTTAATATATAAAACTTACGAACACCGTTTGTCTCCGCTTCCAAAATTGTAATCATAGCAGGTGCCATTATTAAGGCAGAGGGCGGTCCACTCCTTTCCGCACTTTTGACGCATGGGCACAGGACCACTTGCTATAAATTGTACGGTTTTTATAAGCGTAAGGTAGTCCAGTGGTTAAGGCTTTGGACTTTTGTAGCTTTAGGTTGGGTTAAAGATGGAGTCCAATTTTATACGGTTACGATTTTTTTAACTTTATTTTTTTACGACTATGGAGGCAGATGGCAACCCACTCGTTTCCGCATTTTTGATGCATGGGCACAGAGCCGATTGCTAAGAAGCAGGATTTTTATGGACAGTAAGGTAGTTAAGTGGCTAAAGCTTTGAACTTTTCTTAGCTGTATCCTAATTTTATTTTTGAAACCTTCAAAACGCTTCTAGTTTAGTTTTTATGTTTTAAGAGTGGGTTCACAGTAAACAGGAGTATTGCCCATAAACAGGCTTCACAAGCAAGTTTTTTGCTAAATCAAAATCTTATACTCTTATAACAAAAAAAAAACACACTTCTTTGGTTTAAAGTGCACTTTAATAGTCGGTTACAAAGAAGCGTTTGACTACTGCTTCCACAAATCTGAAAAATCTCAGTTTTGACCTGCATAAATTTGCTGGATAAATATGAATTTACTCTTATTTAAAAAGGAGTTTTTCAGAAAAAACCTATGTTTTTTGGTTAAAATAGCAACAATTTTCGAGATTAATTTTGTGAAATTTCTTTTTTTTAACTGATTTTACTGTTTTTTTATCCTTTCTTAAGCACATTTTTAACGTAATTTTAGTAAAATATAACGCAATCAATAAAGGTTATGTTTGTGGCGAAATATGCTTGTTTGAAAATTTTTTAGTGTAAATAACTTTTGTTGTATCTATAAATATAAAGGGCACCGTCACTTGTCTTATCATAAATTTTTACATTGCCCGGAACAAACTACATTGTATTACTTTGCTAATAGATTGATTTCCCTGGAATATGGAATTGTTGTAGCTTTATGTTTAAGAAGCCCAAATATCAAATTTAAGGTAGATAAGTTGTTTTGCACCAAACAAGCAGTCGATTCGGGTTGCACAATTTTCATAGAGTGTGTCACCCTTTTCTGTTTATTAAAATTAAATTAAAATGGCAAATCTAATTAAATTAGAATAGAATTAAATTATTTACGGTCGTATAGCGAAACAATAATCTTCCTGACGTGGATTTCGTCGTCTGGGCGTTGTACAGAGCAGGCGTACGTTCCGCTGTGGGAAATTTTTGTCACCGGAAAGTACACTTGATTTTTAAGCCTAGAATTATGCAAATTTTTAGAAATAAACATATGTTCTACAGAGTGTGGTCACCAAAAAATTAATCTAGGATTTAAGCCTGGAATTATGCAATTTTTTAGAAATAAACATACGTTCTACAGAGTGTGGTCACCAAAAAATTAACCTAGGATTTAAGCCTGGAATTATGCAAATTTTTAGAAATAAACATATGTTCTACAGAGTGGTCACCAAAAAATTAACCTAGGATTTAAGCCTGGAATTATGCAATTTTTTAGAAATAAACATATGTTCTACAGAGTGTGGTCACCGGAAAATTAACCTAGGATTTAAGCCTGGAATTATGCAAATTTTTGACAGGTGAACATGATGTTTCACTGCGCAGGCATATGTACGCTGTAAGAAATTGTGGTCACCCGAAAATTAATCTAGGATTTTTAACCCTAGAATTAAGCAAATTGTTATCAGGTGAATGTTTTGGCAGAAAGACATTAGGATAAAAAAGATTATTTTGAAATCAAAATTATATTACACTTCAAGCCACTTCAAACATCAATGCACCCTGCATTTGTTACCTGCAGCAGGTAACAAATGATTAACGTTTTCTGACTGTTACTGAATTTTTAAACCAAGTTTAAAGCGCTCAGTATAGTGATTACGATACGATGCTTAACGTTTTCTGAGTGTTACTGAATTTTTAAACCAAGTTTAAAGCGCTCAGTGTGGTGTACGATGAAAAAAATAGAAAAAAAAACATAGTTTATTATTTAGAAAATCTTAGCGCGATACTTGAAGGCTCTTGAAACCCGCCCACTAGGAAAGTTTTAACTATATGAAAATTATAAAAGATTTGAGATCATGGGCAATTACGGTAACTGTGGTATTCATTGGGGATTCGCCTTAGGCTAAGGTTTAGGACAGACTTAGGCTTAGGCTCAGGCCTAGAATCAGGCTAAGAATTAGGTTTGGCTCGGTTCCAAGTTATCTAGGATCAAAATTTCCTCAGTAACCCATCGTCACTAATGTGGTTGTATTAAATTACTGCTGCAGGCTGGCTGTTAGTTTGTTTATAGACACCTAGGAGTCGTGGACAATCACTAAATCCGTTTTATTCAGCGGGTATCCATTTCAGGTTAAGATTTTGGATAAGACTTAACTTAGGCTTAAGATAATACTTAGACTTAGGCTTGAGTGGGACTTTACTCCAAGTTTCTTAGGTTTAAAATCCTTTTGGCTCCAAATTTTCTGGGCTCCTGGGTCTCGTTTACTGTCGCTTGCTTGATAGGTCCACTTCTTCAAGGACGCCTGATAGTGATAAACAATGTTATGTTGCATTTAGTGGGTATCTGTTTTAGGCTGAGGCTTAGGATGGCCTTAGGCTTAGACTTAGGCTTATGACGGTCTTAGCTTAGGATTAGACTTTGGTCTAGCTCGATGTTCCTTCAATTCCGAGTCTCTTAGAAGCTTACTTTCTTTGAAGACTGGGATAGGTAGTTTTTCCACAGACGCTTGAGAGTCATGCACAATCACTGAATCTTTCACATTTAGCGGGGATCCGTTTAGGCTTAGGATGGGCTTAGGCTTAAGCCTGGGTTTGTGCTTAAACTTAGGCTTAGGCCCAGGCTTCGCTCCGCTCCAAGTTCTTTATGTTCAAAATGTCCCCTATAGTTTTATAAACTTACTGCTGCAGGCTTGGAAT
>JASAMX010023507.1:0-49167 GCA_030248175.1 Microlaimidae sp. YZB2_3 | reverse complement strand
TCGTACGGCTTAGGAGAAAATGTAAGAGGAAGCGGTGTAGTGACTGTAAGAAAACGTCCTCGGAAAAAATGAGAAGCGTACTTGTTAAAAACGGTCATTCTATACAAAAGTCTATAATTAAATCTTAGCAATAGGCTATATATCGTCTTGTATCAGCAACGTTGGATTAGCTGAATATCAAAGTTCCAGCGTTGATCTGCAGGATGTCGTTTTATAATTTCGGTAAAAACACAAAAAAGTAAACAACAATGGGTTTGACATAACTACATGTAGTCGGTCATTCTCGTATTATATATTATCGTATAAAAAAATTTAGTAGCTAAACTTACTACGAAAGACAATATTACGTGCTGTTTTTTATCATACAATTTGAAATAATATAAAAACTACAAAAATATAAAACACACAAAAACCGCCCGTTATTTACAAATATAAAAAAATAAAAATGTTCTTACAGTAATATCGGAAAAAAAAAACATTTATGGAAAAAAACCATAAGAAAAATTTCAAAAATACATATTTTTAAAAAGTGTTTGTTGAATATCCAAAACTTTGAACAAAAATGTTTGTCGGATTTTTTGTCTTGATAAAAAACTGAAAAAAATATTGTTTGGGAATTGGGAAAAAGTTGCACAAATTAGCGGGAAAAATTTTTTTTTTCGTTTAGCAAAACTCCGGCTAATAAGCTACAAATTATGCATGCCAGTGTTTAAATAAAAATTGTTGAAATATCATTTGACCATAATTGGCGATTAAAAAGTGATTATTTTTATGATTTTTTTAATGTAAATTTTATAAATTTTGTCGTTTGAATTTGACTCTAAGGTGCTATAGTTGACATTATTAAATATTTTAAGCAGTTATACTAACTACAATTATTTGGCTCTCGCTTTATACAATTTTTATGTACAGTCAAACACATACAAGTTTATGAAAATATCTGCGGCTTTCGTTATTTTTGGAGTGAAACGTGCTATCGTAACTCAAAACTGAAAATGATCTAATTGCTTTAAACTCATCCACTTTGCGTTATATATTGTTTTAGGTGAGAATTTGATATTATTTAAATTATTAAGCAGATGAGACGCTCACTTATCAAACATCGTTAATGTGATCTCACTACGTTAATATTCGCATTTTGACTGCAAAATGCTGAGATAAACAAAAGGGAATTATCAAATCACCTCGCACCGGGAAGATAACGGACCTACAGTAGACAGATTTTGGTGAGAGATTCGCCAGAATCGGGAGGGAGGGTTTGTGGCTTTCGATTGTGAGTTCTGGCAACGTTGACAGTCAAGCGCATGGGGGGAGGTGCGAAGAGAGAGACGAGACACGGCATTGCCCTTCCAGAGAGTGATTCCCATGAAAAGGAAAGCGAGTTATTAATGGCTATTTATACAAATCCAGTCGAGTTTTTTTCGACAATTGAAAAGCTGGTGACCGGCCCAGGCTACTGAAAATAAAAAGCTACCAAACAAGACATTAAGAAATAGAGCTGTAGTTCAGGAGGACGATGAGGAGGGTAACTAAATTCGATAAAGTTTATGTCAACCGCTACTAGTTCTATTGCATCATACTTTTCCTTCATTTCAATTTCAACTACTCTAAAAATATTTTTAATTAATAGAACTACTCCACCTCATCGTCGCTGCTGTCGGTCCCTTTGATAAACATTTAATTCTCTATTTTTGATTATTATTTCATTAGTTGTTGTTTCAGTAAGCCATGTTTCAAAAATAAAGCAGATATCAACAGCACCATAAATAGGGTCATCTCCTGAAATTAGAACATCAAAGCTCGTCTAAGGAGTTAGCAAGGCTTCTTGCATTCATACACAAAATGTTTTAGGTATAAGCTTTAGTTTACTACAGTGATAATTTAGTCGCATAATATCCTATTTTGAAACATTTAGGGGAGCCTTGAGAGTGATGTCGAACAAAAAGGGATCACCATCAGCAGAATATTGAAGCGAAACCTTTTTGTTCTGCTCTCTAAGCTCCCGAAATTGACCAAGCAACTCCTTTTGATAGACTCGCTGTTCCTCATTCAGTGACGGTCTTACATAAACTTTATCGAATTTAGTTACCCTCCTTAGTCGTCCTCCTGAACTACAGCTCTATTTCTAATGTACTTATTAATAACTCTTATTTTCAGTAGCCTGGGCCGGTCACCAGCTTTTCCAATACGAAAAAACTCGACTGGATTCTGCTGAGTGACCTCTCCTGAATCGCCACTATCCAGAGTCTTTAATAACTCAGCCACATTCTCTCTTTCCTTTTCATAGGAATCACTCTCTGGAAGGCCAGATACGACCAGCATTGTCTCATGTTCTCTTCGCACCTCCATGCGCTTAAAATAACTGTCAATCATTGGGAGAAGACGTTGCAGAACTCTTTCACAGATGGAAGCCACTAAGTCGGTGTTGACACTAGGAGCTCGTTCCTCCTCCATCCTGGCGAACCTCTTCTCCAAATCTGCCAACTTCTGCTGTAGGTCCGCATTCTCTGCTTCCAGTCTGGCAATTTGATCATCCTTTGTTTATCTCAGCATTTTGCAGTGGATGCTCAATATTTAACGTAAGTGAGTAGCCGTAACAATGTTTAAAGTAAGTGGGTAAAAACCATACAACGTCTCATCTGCTTAATAATTTAATAATATCAAATTCTCACCTTAAACAATATATAACGCAAATTGGATGAGCGCAACAAATGCAATTAGATTGCGTTCGCAATTTAAGTTACGATCGCGCGTTTTCACTGCCAAAAAATAACGAAAGCCGCAGATTACAAACGCAATATTTTCATAAACTTGTATGTGTTATTAAAGTCAAATATTTGAGTCGCCTTTGACTGATCTACGTGAAAATTGTATAAAGCGAGAGCCAAATAATTGTAATTAGTATAACTGCTTAAAATATTTAATAAATGTCAACTATAGCGCCTTAGAGTCAAATTTTATTAGAACGAGCAAAAAATTTATAAAATTACATTAAAAAAATCATAAAATAATGCGCTTTTTTAATCGCCAGAACAATATGGTCAAATAATATTTTGGACCAATTTTTTATTTAAAAAAACGCTCAAAACTTCGCATCCATTGCGCATTTATTTAGCTTATTAGCGGAGTTTTGCTAAACGACAGTAAAAATAAAGTACCCGCTAATTTGTGCAATTTTTTCCCAAATTCCAAAACAATATTTTTCATTTTTTATCAAGACAAAAAATCCGACAAACGGTTTGTTTTCAAAGTTTTCAAAATCTGACAAACACTTTTTAAAATATATTTTTGTAATGATATGAGTTCTTATGGTTTTTTTAAATTCCATAAATGAAATCGTTTTTTTTTCCAATATTACTGTCGAGACATTTTTATTTTTTATATTTGTAAATAACAGGGCGGTTTGTGTTTTTATATTTTTGTAGTTTTTATATTCTTCAAATTATTACTGATAAAAACAGCACGTAATATTGTCTTCCGTAGTAAGTTGCACTCTAAATTTTTTGATACGATAATATATAATAATACAAGAATTAATGATGACCGACTACATGTAGTTATGTAGAACCCATTGTTGTTTACTTTTTTGTGTTTTACCCAGAAAATTTATAAAACAACAGTCTAGGATCAACACTGGAAAACTTTTTAAAATCAGCAGATCTCGCTAAAAATCCAGACGATTCAGACGATTTCAGACGATCCTGATTCAGATGATAATTATATAAGTGTATTGCTAAGATTAAATTCTATAGACTTTTGTATAAATCAACCGTTTTTTAACAAGATACGCTCTCATTTTTTGAAAAAAAGCATTATTTGCATCAATACCTATCTACCGCCAAATAAGTCTTACAATATTTTCTCTCATGTAAATGTTCAGATTTTGAAAAATCGAAGTTTTGGTTATCTATATGTCAAATAACCATGTATTAATCTGATTTAAAAATTTGATATCAAATAACCAACAAAATTTGAACCACGTAATGTGCTTGTGTTCGTTTGAGATTTTAATAAATTTGTCATGTATCAAAACATATGTTTTAATATATTTATTAAAATCTGAAATTCTTGGACACGAATAAAAATATGTTAAAATTGATAAACTATTTTGTTCATTTTTGCGAATTTTTGCGAAAAAAGTAAAATTATTCATTTGAAAATACAAAATTATAACCCCGCTATAGCCGCCGTGGCTATTTCTTACAGGCGTTATTCTTAATTTTTTTATAGTTTTCATTGCTGTCCCATGGCTGCTTAATAACATCCAAAATTAATGCAACTTTTAGGAATTATTATAGAGCCCCGTGTTACCAAATAATAATACATAAAAACTATTTTCATATATGAAGAATTGCATTTAAATGTTGATATATTTGTGACTTCTTTTTCCAAAGATAAAATAACGCGCTTCCTAGGATTAGAAACTAAAACATCAATGGCCATTGTGTGACGTAACGTCGCAAATTGCAAGGGATTTAGACAAACAATGTGAACAACCAAAAAAATGAATGAAATTTTTTTTGTCATTCTCAAGAAAGTGTATAGCCACCTTGCACTGGAACTCGGTTTATACATGAAGTATGCAATATACATAATCGTCACCTTAATGGATAATTACCGTATCTCCTACTTATCTTTCGTAGTATGCAGATCAACCGATCAAAATTTCGCGCGCTTTCAATCCGTTGATCTGCATACTACGAAAGATAAGTAGGAGGTACGGTAATTATCCATTTATGGTGACACTTATGTATATTGCATACTTCATGTATAAACCGAGTTCCAGTGCAAGGTGTCTATAATAAATTTAGACATTTAAAACTTTTGCGCAAAAATGAGTAAAGTTTTTAATCCGCTTATTATTTATAAAAAAAATACTACTGATTTTTTAAAAATACATTAATAAACTTTTTTCATCTATAGTCTTTATTTCTTATTGTATTTTCATTGTATTTATGTTGTGTAATAATTTAATAAAGAATTTTTAAAATGATGAATCGCAGTCAACAAAGCCGGGAGCCGCTAAATAAGCCCTAAGTAGCCGTTAATTATAGTACAATAATGGTCTTAACGTCGAAAATAAAAAAACTTTTAGAATAGTCTACTCTGCCTATAAATAGCATTAGCTCAAAAAAAGCAAAATCTGGCTTCCCAGGTAAAATTATTTGGGGAAATAGGTCCAATTAACGTTGTGCGGTTATAGCGTTGTAAATTTTGATTGAATATAATTATTGGTATTAATTATAAGTAGATCATTCGAAAAACGAGATAACAATGCTCCTTTTAAATTTTTTTTAAATGACGCACAATTTTTGCTTACTATGTATACGATTTAATACTTTGACTATTTAAAATTGACAATATATTTATATATTTTTAAGCGTCAAAGGTACGTAGGAGAATTCCAAAGAAAACCGAATAATTTTTAAAACAAATAAAAAACAAACTTCACGTCAGAATTTTAAGGACCCTTCTACACCAACAACACGTGTTGGTATGGAGTATTAGGCGGTCATATGGAATATCCATATAGCCGGCCCGCTTCGAGAAGGGCCAAAACCTACCCCAAAAACAGTAAAGAAAATCAGCGACTAAACTAAGCCTAAGCAAAACCTATGCTAAGCCTAAGCAAAATCTATGCTAAGCTTAAGCAAAATCCAAGCTAAGCCTAAGCAAAACTTAAGTCTGAGCAAAACTTAAGCCTAAGCGAAACTTAAGCCTAAGCAAAAGCTAAGCAAAGTCTAAGCCTAAGTAAAACCTAAGCCTAAGTAAAATCTAAACTAAGCCTAATCCTAAGCAAAATCTAAGCCTAAGCAAAACCTAAGCTAAGCCTAAGTAAAACCTAAGCCTAAGCAAAATCTAAGCTAAGCCTAAACCTAACCTAATCTTTTCCCTGTCATTTTTGGGGTAAGTTTTGGCCATCTTGTATTTTAAAAAATATCATATAGTATTCGTGATCACGTCTCATATGTTTTGCTCTGTGGAAATGATTGTGGGAGGAGCTAAAAGTTTGAGATCTCCACGTTGAATAAAGATCAATTTTTCCCAAGTGGTAACTGCAATTGGCTTAAAGTGATTCTATAACGTCATATCTATAAAGATTTTTAACACTGAGCAAGTCCCGTTTAAATGGAAGGGTTTTGAACATCGTGTTTGTATGTTAGTACTATTTATTCGCGTGTAAAAAAAGAATTAACCCGTTTTAAGCTTGAAAATTTAATAGCCTAAAATCAAGCCCCAGAATATTCAATTATTATTTGATTAGGTGGTCTTGTATGGCCCAGTGTATTATCTATATACATCGCAAAATAGACGATACTGTGCAATACCACTAAAGCTGCTGTTTTTTTGTTCAAAGTCATGAATAACAATTTATGGTATACTTTTATTTTTTTAGAACTAGTCTTAACCGTGTGAAAAACAGCAGTAATTGGTATTAAATTTTCTTGTTTTAATGTAATTGTTTTTGTAATACAGTGACGAATTAAAATTTTAGATCAAATGCGACAACATTGTGAGCTCAACAGTGTAAAACAAGGCGTATAATATTATATATAGAACTTCTACGCGATACATCGCGCTAAAACTACAGATAACACGTGTAAGCATCGCGTTCGGCTCTCATCATGCCCACCCTGGAGAAGACCGGTCACCCTATAAAAGGTACGGGGTATTTGGAGCCATCGGAAAGGAAAATAGAGCTGTCGAAAAACATTTCGGAATAAAAAGAGCCGCTAAACTGGTAATTTGCAGCCGAAAGTAAAAAATTGGTTCGGAGTTATTTTCAAGCTTTGGCTTAGGTCCAAAAATAGAATTTATGCAATTTAATTCTTTCGGTTTCAAGTTCGTCCATTTTCCGGCTCTAAGTTCCCCGTTTTCAGCTCCAAGTTTCCTCGGCTTCAAAGGCAAACACTAAATTCCACCGACTCCGACTCCGCCTTAAACTTAAATTACGGTAGATTACGGTAGATTTTGGACGGAGTCGGAGTCGGTGGAATTTAGTGTTTGCCGCTTCAAATACCCTAAATGCCGTAAAAGGCTACGACGGGCCGGCGGCCACGGAAACGACGGAAGAAACGGACGGCAATAATCACAAAGAAAAATCTCAAAATCCCACTCAGGAACGCGTAAATCGCGGGTGAGAAAAGAAGGCGTTTCCGGCGTAGATGTTCCGCGTTTTTGTGGCGTTTAAGTTAAATATCACGATACCATAATATGGATGTTTGTTGGAGCCAGAAACCACAACTAAATAATTATATACATTCTGCGATTTTTGAACGGTATACGATCTTAAGGTACGCGTAGACGCACTGAATAAAAAAGTTAAACTATTACCGGGTTGATATAATTACCGTACTTCGGGTAAAAACTTGAGTGGTTTTTAAGTTATTATTTCTAAGAAATGTAACTTCTTCTTTGTTATCTCTTCAGTATGGTATTCATTCACCCTAACAGGTCCATGACGGGCCAACGGCGATTTCAAAGACCTGGCCAATATTTTATTTTTTAATGATTATTTCGGTTGATGATCTATTGTATATAATACAGTTTTTGTCATTTTTATGAATCAGCACACGTCAGCAAGCACACACTTAAGGGGGAGTGGGAAGTGTACTATCTTTAACATATTTGAATGAATTCAAGGACAACTAACACCGGTGTCCGGGCCCGGACATCCATCCTTAACGGGTTTCATAATGAAAGCTCTTTCATACATACGCATATATTTTTTAAATTAGGTCCAGTTCATTTGCTACCAGGTCAACTGCCAAAGAGGCTTAAACCTAAGCAATTTTATACCTATTAAAGATTTAAATTTATGAATTAACTTAATTTATTATTATGCTAAAGATGTTTGGTTTTAATGGTGGTCAAAATTAGCTTCAAAATTTCTATATTTCAGGTTTCCTCTTTTTTAACGGAACTAAATTAATTTCGCTTATTTATTTTATTGAACACATTTCACAGGCCGAAATGCGATAGGCTCCACTGCCTATAAAATATCCTGGGTTAATTCCCAAACTGCCCTCAAGTCTACAGTTTTCGTCACTTTATTAGATGTACCATTATAATAGTGCTGCAAATAAGTTTTATCAGAAGTTTACACATTAATTTTTTCCAATAAATTAATTTTGCTGAAGAATTTCAATAAAATATGAGAAGAAGTTTATGGTATTTAAAAGCAAAAAAGTTGGTTTTATAAAAAAAACGTTGAATACATTGAAAAAAATATTGCCAAATTCAGTCAAAGTTTGTTTTTGAGAAATATTTAAATTGCAACTGATTTAACACTTTGTTGTTTATTCTAGCTAAAGTTAAAAATTTACTATTTTAACAGGACACTAGTGCGCATAATTAACGTTAAAAGTTTAATTTTACCTTATGCAATCAAATAAAAAAATACAATAAAAATATTTTCGCGTTAGTTTTTAAACGAATAAAATAATTTAAGTTTTATAGACATTACTGATAGTTTACAAAAAAAAGTCGTTTTTCATGCGCTTTGTTCGGCCGTTTTATTTCCGGTACGGGGTCTTTAGAGCCACAAGCAAGGAACTTGGAGCCATCGAAAAATTTTTGGAACTTGGAGCGATGAGCAATAAGAACTTGGAGCCGTTCAGAAAAAATTGGTTTGGGCTAAAATTTAGGTTTTGCTTAGACTTAGGTACACGTTTTAGCGATTTCTATTTTTGACTCAAAATTCTCAACTTACGGCTCCAAGTTCTCTATATTAGGCTCCAAGTTTCAGCTTCAAGTTCCCTAGGCTCCATCGACCCTAAATCTTTATTTCTCTCTTTCTCACGAGTGCTTTATTCCCGTGTTTCAGACGGGTGCTTTATCCGCCTCCACCACGAGTGCTTTTTTCCGTCACCCAAAACAAAGCTCCGGTGCTCCTTTTTTATACTGAAAAAATTCCAGAACATGATAGTTAAGCATAGAAACATCATAACTAAAAACTGTATTGTAATTGATTGTATGAATTAAACTGTCATAAATGGCAGTCTTGACTTGAAGGTTCGGTAGAGTTTTTTTTTGTTTTGTCTCGAATATAAATGATTTTTGGCGATAAACTTTTTCTACCTCAAATCGTTCCTGTTTATTTTGTGTGGAAATTTTTTTCAATGATTTAAAAACCACATGGGCTTTATAATTTGTCCTTTTATTTCCAAACCTGTAAAAAAAGTATAAAAATGAACATTTAGCTTTATTCAATACCGATTTTCAAGTTTTAAACTTTATTTTACTATTTAGGCAAAAAGTACGTTGAAATTTCAAGGATCCATCATTTTACGTCATTTTGATTTTAAGGATACATTTTAAATACTTAAAAAGGGTTAACAATTTAATTTATAAAACTATAAAAAATCTAAAACAAAAATGACTTTATTAAAGTTTTTTGGTTTTGTTACTCGTTAAATCCTACGATTTTATTAAATTTCCGTGTGTTATTGTTTCATCAGTGCTTAAAAATGTGCTTAAAAAATCAGTGCTTATTTGCCATCAGTGCTTAAAAATGTAACGAACTATATTTTTATGTATTGACACTGAATCGTATATAATATCAGTAGATTTTAATATTTGTAATGATTTAATAATGAATTAAAGCATTAAACTTAAATCACGCAGAAATAGCTGAGTCTGTTTCGAGGCCTTCACAGTGAATAGAATATTTTATACAAACTGGAATTCTGGTAAATGAAATTGTAATCGGTCGTTTCACATTTTGAAATACAGACAAATCGGCTTTGACACTATAAACTTTTAAAAGAAAATTGAAAAAAAAATATTTAAAAAAATAAATTTGTATAGTGATGTTTTATTTTTGTTTGATTTTAATTTCCGGATTGAATATAACCTGATAAATATTGCCTTTGTATTGTTGAAGTAAAATAAGCTGTATTGGAGACGGAAACATCAGGTATATGCCTATACTATATACCTGATAACAAAACTTTTTGTGAAGACAAAACTAAAAAGGAGGGGGTCATAATTGCCTAGAATAGGCAGTTAAAACTTCTTTTTATGTTAATGTTAATAGATATTAGGAGCCACTTGGGAGGCATTTGAATTTGCCTCGGTGGTAGATATGAGACTATAGTAAGTGTAACAAAATTTGTGAAAAAGATAGGAGTGTGCAGATAAAACAGCTGATTTCTAAAATAAAATGCTGATATAAGTCTTAACCTAATTTTGGTTTATTTTTACTTTTATTATAAAATTAAATTGCCTATGTTTTTTCCAAATATTATTTAAAATACGATATTAAGTTAACTAAAATTTAATTGGCTATCTCGGTCATGAGGCTGGAAACATGATAAATAAATGTTAAACACTAATAGTGTAACTCAATATTACTGTAACAATAAAAATAATATGGCGGTTATTTAGTTCATTAATCAGGCTTTATACTAGATGACCTGACTAAAAATTATTATAATTACTAGTACTACAACACAAAACTGTATTTAGTTACTGTAATAACAAGTGTGAATGTGGATATTGTCCAAGTGCCAAAAGGTTATAATTTAGTGCCTAATCGCAAAGTGTAAACTTTATGTTTGAAGTTTTCTAATAAATATAAGCAAATTTGTTTAAAATGAAAAATTAGGACATGAAAAATTTATTTTTGGCTAAAAATGATTTCTTCGCTGCAAACAAATTTCATTCACTTAAGAATATTTTACAAAAATACAAATGGGATGAATTATAATAATTTTAATAATAAAAATAAAAAAAGAAAAAAATCGTTATGAACAAAATAGCGGCATTCATTGTTTTGTTTTTATAAATTCGTTTATTTTTTGTGTATGAGATCTAAGCAGGACAAAGCTGGCTGGGAAAATTTATATGGGGTTAAAAATCTAAGGCTCAGGTGTTAAAATTTATAAAATTTAATGACCTAACTTTTATTTTGAAAATTTTTAAAATCTCAAAATACCATTTTTTATTGTAAATCCTACCAGAAAAGATAATCAAAGTTTTAAAAAAAATTAATATGGTTTGAACGCAACGTATAAATTATGTTAGTTTTTCCAAATACAATTTATGAGAAAAAAACATATCGGTTAGAGTAAAAAAGATGTAAACAATTCTTGACATATAAGATTCTAATTAGATTACAAAGACATAGTATTAAAAAACTATTATGCAGAGCAGTTTTGCGTTATTTTTACTTACTTAGTCCAAAGCAATTTAATAGTTAAAATAGTCATGTTTCATAGTAAAATAACATTTTTATAATAGTAGGCTTTAAAGATTGAACTTCTCTATGTTTTTTAATTACAATGTTTATTTTTTTATTTCTCTTACAAAATGACAAGGTTTGTGCGCGTATTCATTTTTTTTTGTTTTTATAAATTCGTTCATTTTTTGTGTGTGAGATTTAAGCAGGACAAAGCTGGCTGGGAAAATTTATATGGAGTTCAAAATCTAAGGCTCAGGTGTTAAAACTTATAAAATTTAATTGCCTAACTTTTATTTTGAAAATTTTTAAAATCTCAAGATACCATTTTTTTATTGCTAATCTTACGAAAAAGGATAAATCAAATTTTTTTGAAAAAAATATTGTTGTTATTTAATTTATGCAGCCCTTTTATATAAATTCGCCATTTTTTCAATTATTTTCATTGTAAATTTATGTTTGATTTTTAAAATAAAGTTTTTGGTATTTTATCCAGGTGAATTTTTAACGCTTAACGGCATTGTGTGTGTGTGTGTGTGTGTGTATGTGTGTGTGTGTGTGTGTGTGTTTGTATGTTTGTGTGTGTGTGTGTTTGTGTTTTTGTGTGTGTGTTTGCGTTTGTATGTGTGTATGTTTGTGTGTGTGTGTGTTTGTGTGTGTATGTGTGTGTGTGTGTGTTTGTATGTTTGTGTGTCTGTGTGTTTGTGTGTTTGTGTTTGTGTGTGTGTGTGTTTGTATGTTTGTGTGTGTTTCTGTGTTTCTGTGTGTGTGTCTGTGTGTTTGTGTGTTTGAATGCAGACATGAGGGGACTAATTAAAATTGTGCGGTAATGGCGTGTTTTTTTAAACCAATAAGAACGCAGATTTTGTTAATTCCACCTTTTCACAAAATATACAAAAATTAACCAACTTTACCCCTTCAAAAATTTGCATTTAGGTTACAAATTAAGTAATTTGATAAATAATTATTAAAATATAATTTTTGACCTTTACTATTAATCCGCTTTAGTGAAAAATTTTGAATGTTTTTGTGGTTAAATAGTCGATTTAATACTGCAAATATCGTGGTCAGCTAGATTTTTTTTGCCTATAATTTTACATAAAATATTATGATTATTTTTCTGTATTATATTTTTAACTTAAAAAATACTGCCAAACAAAAAATGTATCTAATCGTGTTTCTAAAAAAAAACATATCTATACGTTTTTGTTTCAATGGAACCTTGGAAACCGAGTTTACGCCAAGAAAACTTAGCTGTTTTGATAGACTATTAAGCTTTGAAAGCGATTTATTCTATATAAATACCACTCTGGCTTATAAAAAAATCCATGCTTCTGCTGTTACGCTTTCAACCTGTCTTTTAGATTTAATCGTGTTTTACAACATAAAAGTATTTTGTTCTTTAAGAAACATGAGAAAACCGCAAACGGAACGCTTAGCTATATGAAATTAAACTGCGGTAATTTATTATTAAAATGAATGACTTTTTACTGCTCTGATATTTCTGAAGGTTCTGCTACTGTGTTTCAAGTTATGCAAAAAATTTCATCTAAAGTGATTTAAATAAGTATTTCTATGTGTATTAAATTTATATCTATGTTGCACAGCCTTTTAGCTTTAATTTATGGTGTATGACTAATAAAAATACATTAAACATAACTAATTAAATAATTAAGTAATTTATTATATTTTAAGCTAATTGCATTTGGTTTTTATTTGAAAACATAAAAGAAAGGATAGCATGGAGTCTTTTTAAAATTACTTTTAAATTTGTCACACCTGTAAGTTTGTAAAACTAATTACAAAATAAAAAAAAAACTAAAATAAACAAAGGTTTTAAAATTTATATTGACAATTTGCTTATGATCTATATCGTTTGATTGCTGTTATTTTGTCTAATTTTTCACGTAATCTATTATAATTAATTAAGAAGAAGAAGAAGAAGAAAGAATAAATGTCATAAACTTAAATAATTTAAATAAATATTTATAATGATATGATTTAAATTTGTTTTATAATTATATGATTTTTAGGAGCCAAATAAGATAAGATTTTATGATTTTTGAATTATCGTTTTGTTTTTTTAATTTTGTTGGATATCCGCACTGCAAAAAAACTTTTATTATACTTTATAACAACAATATGTTATTTTGTTATAGGATAGATAAGCTCTAAAACTCAGCAAAAATCGCTATTTTAATTTTCAAATTCAAGAATCTAATGTTCTCTACTCTATTGCATTGTTTAATTTATTAAAATATTTTACTTCGATCGATTTATATTGGTTACTTAATTTTTTTCAAAAGTATAAAATACAAATGCAAAAAGAAAAAAAACTATATTCAATTTATTATGATTTTAGGTCTTTTGTAAGGATGAAAAATATATTGCATGAACCCTTTATAATAAATCTTGACTATTTTACATATTACTTAAAACAGTCCTATTTAAATATTAAAAATGGCTTTTACTCAATTAAAACTTAAAAATATTTCCTTTTTTTTAACAAAAACAGTTCAAGCGTATCGGAAAATGGGCGTAAAAAGGAGATTAATAAAATGAAATTTTTTTTTGCCCATTCCGTTAAATCAAGTAATTTATTATTTTTTGTGTAATCGCATAGCAAGATATGTCGAAGTTGTAGCGCAGTGACAGAACGCTTGTCTGGCGTACTGAAACTTACAAGATCGGGTCTCGGCGGAGCCACTTTACTGGAAAATTGTGATCTCATATTGATATTGTTGTTATGGGTAGTGTCTGGTTATGTTATTGGTGGCGCTTGTTTGGTCTTGCATATCCAGCTTTAAGCACAACCGGCTTTTATAACAAAAATCATAATATGTGTGTATTTACATAAAAAAAACTAACGAATTATACAGCTACAGTACAAAAACGAATCGTTACTTGTGTGTCATTTTTTTCGCCTCATTTGTACGCAATATTATTTGATATAATCATCTTGCACTTGTAAAATTGGCAAGTTTTGGCAAAACAATGTTTACAAAAAAAAGTTTGTAACCAACACACGGTGAAATTTCGTCAAATTAAGTTTTCTTTAAATTAATCGTTGAACGCTAAAAAACAATAAACCGGAAAACCAAAGAAAAATGATTTGGTGAAAGCTTAGCATTAGTTTTTAATTTTTTTGTAATAAAAATCATATTAGTAAATTTTTGAAATCAAAAAAACTACGTTAGTTTTTTTTTCGAAATTAGAACATATATCATAAAAATGTTGGCAACGTGTTAAAACAATAGTGTGTTGATAGGTGTTTAAAAAGGTCAGTAACTAACCAATCTGTAAAACCAATTCCTTAAACTGATTATTTTACTTTCGGGTTATTTTCATATTATTTTCTTCACCTGTTGCGGAGAGTTTCCCTCGTGAAATTCGCCTTCTTTTTCTCACCCTCACTTTTCGTCTCGGCAGTCGTAACCCTGGCGACGCGTACAGAATGGACGAAATGGAATACGAACGGACCAGTCTGGGAGACGACCACTACTACAGAACCAATAAATGGTTGGCGCTCATCCGCTCGTGTTTGGTGGAATTCACCGGTGACCTCCTGTTCGTCTTTATAGGTAAGACGATTTTCGATTTATGCAGTTTTATTAAAATTAACGTCATTGTTGCTCCCCGAATCTTCGAGCTCCGGAGTTCCGGGTACGTTTTTAAAGTTCCGTACTTTCCCTGGAGCTCCGGAGCTTTGCCCTATTTTGTAAATAATTTCCTTAATGTCATATACTATTTTTTCAAAATTTTTTTATAAACTAATTTTTTTTTTAAACTTATTAAAAACATTGGTAGATCTTGGGGAGTCCGAAGCTCTGGAACTCCCTACGCTTTAATTGACCAAAGCTCCGGGGCATAATATTGCGGGCTATGAACACAACATATTATTATAAATCTGTGTTGTATTATAACTACAAACATCGTTTTGTATTTTCTTTTTTGTGACATTTATTTTTTTTTGGTTTTTAATTTTAAATTTGTCGACTTTAAAGATTGATTTACGTTTTGCGACACCATTGAAGTTTAATGTCATGTTTGGCTTAAACTGCGGTTTTGCGTTTACGAAAATAAATGCTCATGAAATGTAACATTATAATGACTGTGCCTACTGCGTAAAAGCATGCAATTTAATGGATTGAGTTCACTTCGTTTCGTCAATAAAAAGTAGGAAGTTAATTGTTTTCGCTCGTTATTCTGAAAATCGTTAACTTTTATTTGAACGTTTCGAAAAAAAGACGCGGTTCATCGTCAAAAAAAGTTGATGTAAGGAAGGAAAACAAGGTTTTGACTTACATTAAACGTCTTTCTGACTTTCTTGGTTGTTGGTTTTAAAAGGTGGAAATAGAATCTTTATTTATTCAATGCTAATTCTCAATTTACGGGTCTTTAAAATTCTAATGTGATATTGTGGACATATTGCGCCGCTGTTTCTTTTTTATTTTATTTTTTTATATGTTGCACATTATTTTTGCATTACTCTTTGGATCAAACATATTCCTGTGTTATAAACTGTTTCAAAAGCGTCTTTCTTATATCAGACAAATGGTTCGATCTTTACAGCGCGTTTGTACTTCGTTAAAAATAAAAACATAAACACTCACAAATAATTGTATTTTTTTATTATCTTAGATTGTTTTTTCTAGTACAGTTCAAACTGTATAACAAAGTATTTTTCCAAATTGTTATTACAATAGAAGCAACAATTATGAAGGATTTTGCTAATATCCGGAACATACTTAATAATGTTTATTTTATTTAGCTTAGAACAGGAAAAAGAAAACTGACTATATATATATATACTACTTTTCTAAAGTAATATAAAACATTAATTATTTTATAAGCTCTGGTCGGGACAGAAATATGAAAATAATTTAATATGTTTAATATTTCTTCTGAAAATAAGTGTTTATACAATCATTCTTGCCTATTCTTTTTCAGGCGGTGTTCACATTGGCCAACGGGAATTTTGAGTCTTATTGGAAATTATAAGGAACATGAAACCCTAAATGAATATTAGTTCGAACTACGAATCTATATTTCAAATTTTCAAATCTAAGTTCTCTGGGCTCTAATTTTCCCAAATCGTAATCGGAGTAAAATTATCCTAATTTACAATGTAAAGGTATAGGTTATCGTTAGATTTAACTGCAGGTTATGCCATCAATTTTAGATATTTTTAAGTTTAATATGGTTTTATCACGTTTTTTGTCTTGATTTAAGCTTAGCCTTGGTTAGGAGTTAGACTTTAGTTTTTACTCTGGCTAAATTAACTTTGAAACGGTTAGGCAACAAACTATTTGGGTTTTGAGAACTCCACTCGTAATTTTCGGTATTATTATGTTTTATTATTTGGCTTGGAAAAACAGTTTAGAATTTACAATTGGGGTGGTTTTATGTTTATATTTAATAGTATTTTTTTACTTTTCAATAGTTTATGTTGTTAATAAACTTAACAAAATAGCTGGGACTTTTTTCCCGACCGAATAAATACCCAAGATCGTTTCGTTCTATAGTTATTTTTGTTATGCTAACTGATGGGAAAATACAAAAACCAGACTGAAGTAGAATATACATTACAATAATTTATATACATGAAATAGAGCTTAATCGACTTACTAGTGATTCAGACAGACTGAATATATATTACAAGTTAAAGCCATATTTATATATATACAGTGTATTCATGAAGACATGGCGGCGCTTTGAAATTGGAATGTTTATTAAATAATTTACATCTATATTCATGGATTAAATATTTTATAATATTGAAATGACATTTATTTGCAAATAACCCGAGTTTTTACACGTTTTGTTATGTAAATCATTGTTTGCATTTAAGCTATTTCGAAAATTTAACGGTTTTACGAAAATTTTATTCATTTTTCTTTGATATTATTAATTTATATTACGAGTTCAGTTCAGCTGTCATAAACCTACAATGTTGAATAAATGGATAATTTCGAACTAAATTTGCTGCATTTTTTTTTCTTCAGAGCAATACTTACTCATTATTGGTTTAACATTTAAATTTTTAAATCGACCTGTTTAACGTTAAATTTTATATCCTAGTTTCCTTTTAGCTTGATTTTAAAGTTGTTGCTTAGGCTTGCCTGGAATACAGGCATTAATTTTAATCAAAGTGTCGTTTTTGGTCTAAAACTTCTAGGCTCTAACTTCTTTGGCTCCAACTACTTTAAATCAAACGGATGTCTAACAGCCTAGGTTACAACGTCTCTTGGATTTAAATTCTCTGAATCCTAGTGATTTCGGTTTAATATGTTTCTTGTTGTTTTTTTATTTTTGAAATTCATTTAAAACAGTTTTTGCAGAATTATTAGATTGAACAAATGGCTTAAAACCATAAAATCAATAAATAAAATGCAGAAATTTTGTTTTTAGCAAGCTAAATGTTTTTCAGATTTTTATGTTTTTAAATTTTTCAACCAACAATGACTATTTGAGTTATCACTTGGAACAAGAATAACAATCTTGTAAAAACAAAATTTTTTTTTATATTTTCAGTAATAAAATTTTTCTGAACATTAAAACCTAACCAACTGAAAGAAAGCTCATTTTGCAAAGCAATTGCAAAAGTTTATTTTGTCCCAATCAACGCCGCGTTTCTGGAGCAATTTAAACATAAGCTTTAAGGAACTTTAACTAAAAAACAGTCAAATCAAAACATTCAGCTGCTTCCTGTTGTATTTTTTTTTAAATTTTAAACTTCATTGCGATTAAAAAGCCTACCAACAGTGCTAATGAAATCACTGCAGAAAAGGTCAAAATGTTTTTTTTTTTGATAACGTTCTTTTCTAGTATTAGCGCATTTTATTGGGCTTATCAAGTATAAATAATTATGGATGTGGCTGATGTCTATTTAATTTTTCTAATAAATTATATAATTTTTTTATTAAAAAAATTTGCAATTGAATTAAAGTAATTGACGTTTGGGCGTGGAATTAAACTTTTTTAAGCATCGTAAATTCATATATTTAGTTTTTACAAAGTTTTTAATGTTTTAAATTAATACATAAAACTGATGTAAATCTTGAAATAAATGTATTTTTAGTGAGAGATAGGGAAAAACCATTTTTAATAACGTATTCTCATTTAACGGCGAGACACTGGACTACAAATTATATTATGCCAGATAGATAGCCAGAAGTTCTACAAAATGCAGTTTTAATTATAAACAAAAGTTTAGTTTTGCAAGCGGCTAAAATGATTTTTCCCCGCAGGGGTTTTCTTGTATAATTTGCAGGCAGGTTGTTAAAAAAATAAGCATAAAATCTGTTTGTCAATTTTTCTGCAAATTCTTCGTATTCTAGGAAGTTGTGTTTAACTGAAAGATTTTTTTAACATCACAAATTGTTGACCGTAAATTTGTTATTGTTTTTGGTTTTAGTTTTTTTAATTTTCTGACATTTTTTAAAATATTTCAAGGCTTAAGAGCAGTTAACAATGGCTGTTAACCCTGAAAAAATTTCACAGATTCGCAAAACAGCTGGAAACTTTATTGAATAATATATAAGTAATTAGATAATTTAAACGTTGAGAAATCATTTTTGTAAAATTTAATTACATTTAATTTAATTTATTTAATTATATTATATTAATTAAATTTATTTATAGTACTCTCTAAATTTACTTTGTAATTTTTGGAACCGAGACAATGATTGTTACTTTACAACTAATAAAAATTATTGTAATCCAAGCAAATAATTGTCACTTTTTAACAAATTACTTACTAATTACTTATTATTTTTGGTTTTCCAAAAATTACTTTGTTAAAAAATGTAATAATTATTTTCTCGGTTCAAAATTCCAAAAACAGACTTTTGGAAATCTATTAAGTAGATTTAGAGATTAATTTATATGTTTTTTGGTAAAATTAATATAACTGCAGTTGTCACCTTTCTGCAGCCACCAATAATATGTAGCTCATAATTGCTTACTATTGAAAAAATTGACCAATCAACGAATGACAAAAGTCAAAAGTCTTTGTCTTTTGTCCTTTGGACTTTGTCCAAAAGACGTTTTGTCATAAGTATGAACCAGCCTTTACAGTTTAAAACAAGCGTTCACGGTTTTTTGCCAACGCACTGGGACTAACTGCCGAATGAGCGAACAAATTAAAATAGTTGAAACTATTAATGAGGTATGTGTTCAAAATTCACAGTAACAACTATTGAAAATTAATAAAAGGCGAGAAATCAATCACGCCTACGGTGAAAATGAAAGGACAAAATCCAAAGGACAATTTGACGCTGTGTTTGTCCAAAAGACGTTTTGTCATAAATATGAAGCAGCCTTCACGCCTACGGTGAAAATAAAAGGACAAAATTCAAAGGACAATTTGACGCTGTGTTTGTCTTTTGGACAAAGTCTAAAGGACTTTTGTCCTTTGGACTTTGTCCAAAAGACGTTTTGTCATAAGTATGAACCAGCCTTTACGGTTTAAAACAAGCGTTCACGGTTTCTCGCCGACGCGCTATGACTAACGGCCGAATGAGCGAACAAATTAAAATAGTTGAAACTATTAATGAGGCATGTGTTTAAAATTCACAGTAACAACTATTGAAAATTAATAAAAAGCAAGAAATCAATCACGCATACGGTGAAAATGAGGGGTATGGAGTTAAATAGTATGATGCTTTTTTAAAAAATAAAATTTTTAGTGTAAAAAAACAGATATAATCATGAGCATATCCGTTTATTCATTATTGAACTAAGCCAACACAAAATGAGCTTAAAAAAGTTTTTTGTTAAAAAAAATCAGAGTAAACTTTTTTTGTTGTTTTTGTAAAAACCATAAATCAATTTAACACGATTGCTTATAGATTTATAATCTTAGCATTGACTACTTTTCAGTTAGAATGATAGTGGGTTGGGATTATAAGGACGCTATAGATATATTTAATTTTCACAGCAGTGGTTTCGTTCAAACGTTTTGTGTCTTACAAATGGTTTACTTTTTTTTTAGTAAAAAACTTATCAATGGAAAATTTCTAATAATATAAAATAATTCAAAACTTTTGATCTAAAAAGTATTAAAATAAACGTGTATTAAAATAATATTTTAACCCTGTGGTTTATTATTTTCTTGGTAAAAAAATTTTGAATTAAAAATTTTTCTCCTGAAACTTCTGTTCCATGTTATTTTGAAAAACACGTGCAAATTTTCTCAGTAATTGTTATTTTGTTGGTTCTTAATTAATTATATAATTGTTTTGATTTACTAAAATATAACCAATAGTTTTTTGTTGTTTTTTGTAGTATTTATTCAATAATAATGTTTACTAAACTTTTATTTTATTAAATTTTTATATTTTTACTTAGGTCGACGACAACGAAATTAAATGAAAAACAAAACAACAGAAAATATTTAAAGATCAGAAATTAATATTTTTTATTGTAGAGAAGCTTACCTTACTCATGCACACCAGTAATAAATTAATTTATAGTTTTTCGATTAGTATGGAATTTTTGGTTCCGCAAGCAGGGAAATAAAATTTTTTGGCAACTTGAAGTCGCCAAAATAGACATTTCGGAGCCGAAAATATAGAAAAAACTGGTGTGGGTAAACTCTAAATTTAGGGTTAGTGTTAGAAATAGTTTTTTGCAATTTCAAACGTTCGGCTCTAAGTTTTTTTACTTTGGTCTCCAATTTCCCAATTTTTTGCTAAGTTCCTTTTGCTCCAACGACCCTAAATAAACTACATTCAGTGCTTTTAGTTTTAACCCTTTGAACCGTATTCCAAAATGCACCATGTCTCAAGTAATGTCTGGCGTAATCGGTTCGCAATATTGTAAACAGGAAGTTCTTGTTTACCTGGAATACACTTTGATTAATTTTAAAAAATCTAAAATTAAAATTACTCCTACCATAAATGTTAACACAATAATCATATTCTTGTTATATTGAATATTTGAGGTGAAAAATAAATCAAATACAAAATATTTTTGGATTGGTGGCATACTAATTTCGCGCACAGCTGCTTGGACGTTCATTATGATGAATAATAATACCTTCGGTTTTTTGTGCACGGTTTTCCAGCTTAGGAATTAAGGGGATTCAACATTTGCGAACGCACTTTTCAGGCCCAATTTATTTATCTGAGATTCAAAGATTAACGGCCTTTTCAACACCTTTTTGAATGGTTTTCGATATCTTTTTTGAATGCTTTTCGAGACCTTTTTTGAACCTATTCAGAAAGCGTTAGTTATTAAATATCAAAAATTAAAACAACAATTATGGTTTCGCCTTGCATACTATTTTCATAAACCAAAATATATCCATCGCGTTTGATTTCGATTCGAGGGGGGGGGGCTTAGTGGAAAAAAAATTGGGGGAAAGGGGGGGGGGCAGACGATGAACAAAATTAAACTAAATAGGATTTTAAGAATCATGCAAAAAAAAGAAGGAACTACAAATAAAAATAATCAACCATAAGAAACACTTTAATTATAATATTGCTAAAAGCAAAAAAATAACGCCTTATTGTTATTAAGTTTTATGTAATTTATTAATGTGAAGTATAATCGCTTCTCAAAGTATTACTGTGGTGTATAAATCGCCGTACGACCATTTTAATTTAGATTGCGTGAGTGCTTGAGATATTTTTCTTTAGTCAGAAAATATGTTAGCTAGATATTTCGCTTAAAAATTCCAAATTTTCAGATTAAGCTTTTGTTTAGCTTGAGAAAACACACAAGCGCTTTTTAAGTATTAGCTTTCGAAGAAATAAATTCCTTAACAAATAATGTGTTTGTTTAGTGTTTCTTGTTACCTAGAATTAAGGATCATATTTTTAGGACAATCCTCAATTAAAATATTAGCTGTTGTTTTTTATATTTGAATTTGATATTGTATTAAAACAAAGTTCTAAGTCGGCCTGGCCGCGGACTGGCCCGGCCCGTGAGAATTTTCGGTCCAGCCCGGCTCGCGGCACGCATTTACCATTTTTTACACTAGAATACTATTCTAAAAAAGGTCGACCCGTTCACGGAGTTTTAAAAATATCGGCCAGGCCAGGTCCAATCCGCCAAATAAAGCTAGAAATTACAGTTCGGCCTCGTGTCTTGTCCACTTACAACTTTTAAATTAAATATTCCATTATTCAGAAGACTAATAGTTATAAATTGGTGAAGTATATAACTTTATAGAGATATATACCACTTTATAAACTTGATAATATTCGATAAACTTTAAAATAAACTATTCCATTATTCCGACGACTGATAGCTAAATTGGTCACGAATATAAATTTATAAAGATAAACTTGATAATATTCGATGAAACAACTGTCAATACCCAAAATTATGGTCATTTAAATATTATGTCATCATTTTCACACCTATACAATGTAGCTTGTTTTATTTTAAAATAAAAATTTAAATTTCCATATAAACAGAATTTAAACCATAATTTTGTAAATGATACCCAGAGAAAATGAAAAAACTAGAAATTTATTTAATTACGTATGTTTTAAAATTTTATGGTATTTTTTCTAAAACTAAGGTTACTTGTCTTTTCAAACTCAATATTGCAAAGTTTTTTCAAGTGGCGCGGTTCAAAAATAATAGGTACATGAAAACTTTCTCAAACTATTGCCTTAATTAATTCAAGAAACGTATTATTGATTTATATTTAGTTATTTCATTTAAATTAATTACTTTTTTATGATTGATTGAAATTGTTTTGATAATGTTTTTTAGTATTCAATTGACAATACTATGCTGTAAAAATATTGATTCGGTTTTTTAATGTGATTCCGTTTGCGTGAATAAAAAGTTTATTATTCAACCAATTATTTGGTTTAGTTATAGCCCTGAAAATTTTGAGACAAGATCCATAATTCCCCCAATAAGTTAAACCAAGATAACATAACAAAGAATGTATCATTTTAACCCGATGGTCAAATTTAACCCCCCCGGGTCTAATTTGATCGGGGGGTTAAATTTCTGTCAAAGCGATGCACGGATAGGGGAAAAATTTAATACAAAGTGATAAATTTTTTGGTATGTATTCTTGGTTTAATTAAAAGCATGTACATCAAGTAGGCTGATTATAACCATAATAACCTACGTAACAAAGTAATAAAATTATAAATTTGCTTTTTAATATGTCTAAAACTTAATTTCGCGCTTGACACCAACCATTTTATTGCTTATTATACAGAAAGAAAAATTTTGTTATGATTTAAGTGGCGTTATTTATTTCAAGGTGTAGTCCGCTAAATGATTGGGTTTTTGATTAGTGTTTTTTCACCGATGAAACAGATTTTAGCAAATTTCTAATGTTTTCCAGTTTTCCAAAAATATTTTTACTTTTTCTGATCCGTGAATAATTTTCCGTTAAAAAAAACCCACGATTTTTTTTACCAGAAATCAAAGTTTGTAAATCAAATTTTGCATTAGATATTTTTTATGGAACTCAATTACACCCTTCGAAACTATGCTCTCAAAAACACACAAAATAACGTACGTTTTTGGGGATTAATTATTACCAAACTTAGAAACCCGTGGAAAACAGGCGATGGTGTGTTTTATAAATCTCACTACGCCGAAGTTCGTAAAAAACAACACGGGTTAGCTTCTCAGCCAGAAATTAGAAGACGCAAAACAGGAGTTTTAAAAATCACCACAACAAAATTGGTGATAAAATAACATATGGATTGCGTTCCCAATCATATTTAAGGGACTTTACATTAAAAAAAATCCATAAATCAACTTTCTCAATTTATATTGCTATAGTTTATAACAATAAAAAAAACCGGTTTTTGTTCTTTTTTTGTGAATTACATACAAAATTTGTGCTATATACGTTGTGAAAGCCCAAATTATTTCAAAAATATAAAATGTAAACAATAATTTTAACTTTTTTATTTCGCAGTTGATTGAAAACATTTTTTGCCATGACAGTTTTTTTTAACAACAAAAACAAATAATAAAAACATTTAGTTTAAAGGTGAAGTCCTATAAATGATTATGCTTGTGATTAGGCATTTTTTACCAGAGAAACTATTTTTAAAAAATCTCCGTGTTCTCAGTTTTTGACGAATATTTCATATTGTTTGATCCGTTAACGATTGGCCATGATATTTCCGTTCAAAAATAAAAAAAAACCACGGTCGAAACCCAGTTTTTAACCCTAAATCGAAGTTTTTACATCTGCGTTATATAATTTGCATTGCACACAAAAATTCCATTTCGGTAAAAACAAAAAAAATAACATACGTTTTCCGGTATCAATTGCTACCGAAATAGAAATTCTTGCAAAACAGGGGGGAGATGGTATATTTTAAAAGTCACCAGGCAAAAATATGATAATAAAATAGGTAAAGTTTTAAAACACATTTAAAGGACGCAAAACAGTTGGTGCTGTGTTTTTAAAGTTACCATACCAAAATTAGTGAAAAAATAACACAGATTTTTTCTCAAGCACTTTTTGAAAACCATACCTTTAAAATTTACTTCCTTAACCAGTGCAATATACTTTTTATAATTTTTACAATTTTTAATTAATAATATAATAATATAATATAATAATTTAATTTTACAAAGTTTTAATTAATAAATTAAGTTAAAACTGTTAAAATTAGTTTTATTTTAAAACTTTTGTTGGTTTGCCAGTGATCCTTTAATATTACAAATTTTTTTAAAATTTTAAATTTATTTGCTAACTTATTATTATGTCTAAAAATATCGGTTCCGTGAAAGATAACAGCTTTTCCAAATAGAATTTATTCTATTGTCGTTGCGTAGCTTCTCACTGTTGTCTTAACTGTTTTTCACATATCTGCTATTATAAACAAAAACCAGACCAGATTAGTTCCTGGAACACGAGACATTTAAACAAAATCCTTTTTTTATCTTCAAGCGAAACCGTTTGCAGCTTACTTTATTTGAATATTTATGTCCGGAATTGAAATTCAAAAACAAAACTTTTTTGTTGTTTGTTTGGCGCAAACAGATGGCAGGAAATTCTTTGTTTGTGCCAATTACATGTGGCAACTTACTGGATATTAAGGGGATACTCAAAAGAAGTATATGACAAGAAAGTCGTACTGGCACCTCCTCCTTCTAATTCTAGGGGATTTTCTTGGTACCAATGGTTTTAAGGAAACAAAAAGGTTTTTTTTATTAGCTTAGGGATTTTTTTAGTATAGTCTTTTAATTCTCTTTTAACCTATGGTACCAATGGTGCCAATGATTTAAATTATTGGCGCAAAATCGAATAAATTTTTTGTCTGTTCCGTACAGGTTTATATTTGCTTTTTTTTAAGAAAACCAAATTATTACAATAAACGCTATTCAGTTTTTATTCGCTATGAATAGGTCGTATGTACTAGTAGGACAGTTTTTTTATACAAATCCTGCTTTATATGCCAGTATATAATCCGTTTTATTTTTTAAAATGCATTTTGTAGATACAATGTGCCAAGAGTGTATTTTTTGTATTGCAATAATGCATAATGCTAGTTCTTCAGCTTAAAGCATGGGATTCGAAGCGAAAGCTCTGATTCGACCGCTGATTGTCGAATTCGTCGGCGACCTTATCTTCGTTTTTATTGGTAAATTTTTACTCACGAATAGACTTATAATCTGTTCGAGACAAATAGCTGCCGTATAATTTAAAAAAAAAGTGTCAAAGAATTTCCACGAATCTTTTTCAACCTGAATTTTGTCTTTATATATATTTTTTTCTATTTAATTGTAAAACTTTTCAATTTGGTGTAAAATACTTAAAGTATTGAAAAACATATACACACACTGAGATTTGTTCTCCTTACAACTATTTAGTCGAGTAAATGAGCTAACTGTGGGTAAACATTTTGTGATTTTATTGGTGGAGTGAAAAGATTATTATCAAACAAAGTCACATAAGGAATGATTTGCATACGGTTTGGTTGAAAAGTGCGTAATTATCAAAGCATCTAAATCTTTTTGTTAGAAAACCGCGCAGAAAATGCTAACCGTACTATTGCTGAAATAAACACCATACGAAACGACCAATCAGCTGCGTGCTAACTATGCTTATGCAAATTATTTCTCACGTGACTTTGGTCGATTGCTATAAAAATCTCCCGTACCTTTAAAAATTGCTTTTATGCTCGTATGTAATTCCATACATATTTTATTTTTTCCTTTATTTCTAAAAAAACTATATTAGCTGTAATCTTGTTTTCATCGTTTGTATCTCATTTTTTGACATATTACAAAATTGAAACAATAAACTCTAATGTGTTTGTGGCAAGCTGAATATAATCAAAGCTCACCAAAATCATTGTTTTTATCTCTATAACACTGTCCAAAACTTTGTACAAAATCATTGTTTTTATCTCTATAACACTGTCCAAAACTTTGTATTATGCAAATTTACAGGTTTTAAAAATATAAATTTACCAATTATGCTTTTTTTAACTTGTGGCTGTGTTTTTTTCATTTTTCTACAGTTTTGTGCAATGCGTTATTGCATTGAAGATTATGTTTGTAATATTTTATCGTTCTAATTATAACTTTATTGCCACTAAAACACAAATTAGACAAAAAATGGGGAAAAGTGCAAAAGAAAACGATGCATCCGGATCAATATTAAAATAATTAATAATTGGGTAAACTTCACTGTTATTTTTTGGTTGCTGCCTCTGATATAAAATTAATATGACGTCCGATTGGCCATATTTCGAAATCTAACTATATGTACTATCCATATTTAATTTAAAATATGAATCAATAGCTGATTGTCATGCAGATACACTTAATAAGATTTTATATTTATTGATTAATGCACTTTGTGCAATTTAAAGCTGAAGTCTTTCATGCTGAAATTAAGGGCGTAAGCGCTCTCCATCAAAAAAATAAAGAATATACAAGCAAAACACAAAAAAATAAGTCGTCAAGTAATATAGCAAATTCTTAATAATGAATTCCGTCACGCGTCACAAAGATTTTACCCTCGTAATGGGGCGAAAGGTGATCACGGGAATGGCTAATAATTGGTTAATAATATTGTGATGCACTGGCCGGGTAAAGTAAGAACGTTTTTTTGGGTACTCACTAGAAACCTTTAGTGATGGCTGAAGTCGCAGGTCTCGTACTACAAGGATGACCTACCAAGGTTGGGGGTCGGAAAGCTGGACGTTTGGGAGCTGGTTGGCTGGTCGGTCGGCTGGGCCTTGAGCTGGCTGATTTTTGTTCGATCAGGGCTTTTTTTTGAAGGTGTTTTTTGCTGGCTTCTTCGATCGGAGTTTACACAAAAAACTGACTCAAACCCAACAAAACACCTTTTTATATGCCACCGATTCCTACAGTGAACACGCAGCCTCTACCTCAAGAATTTCTTGTGCGGTCAGCTACCGCGAACCCACAGCCACACATACGCAAACGCGCACATACACAACCGCACACTCAAATGCGCCCACGCGTCACAACTCCCCCCTCAGGTTTAGTCGTCCTCCACTAAGTAACACCATCAGTTCAGCTTATTCACTAAAACAATTTGTTTAAAAAAAACTATCACACACAAAAAATACAGTAAGGTAATTAGTGAGCAAACAAAAAGAAGATCGAAAAAAAAATCAAGTTTTTTTTTCCTTCTCAGCGATTCATAAAAAAACAAAGGCCTTCCCACAAAGCAAATTCTACTGTCCTTCCTGATCTAAGTAAAAGCTCGCGAAAATTTCGTGTAATTCCCCATCCACCTCTCCCATCAGTGTTTCCGCAGGAACCTGCGCTGATTGTACACTGGTGGAGCCGACGTTGCTGTCCGACACGGATTGTCAAAGTATGGCTGGTAGCGGTGGTGGTGGTTGCTGCTACACCGGGTCGTCCCGTGTCACGACGCCATTGGCGCTCGCGACGTTCCTGTTCCTTCCGGTTGCGGCAATTTTTCGTGCGGTGGCTTTTTTTTCTTGCAATAGTAACAGTAGGGGCGATCTAAACAAAGGTTACGGTTATCAGCTAAAATATTCCTCCACGTCCAAACACTGCTTTTTAGAGCTGATGTCTGTGGCTGATGATTCGCTGTCTTCCTCAAATTGGATGTTTTAATCACTAAACCCTCCTCGTCACATTTTTTCCGCTTAGCAAAAACCCGCTTTTCAAAGATTTTCAGTTTTGTTAAATTTACGGGTTCACTTTTTGTACCATCTAACTCTTCTGAAATTTCCGCTGTTTTCGTTTTGTCCACACTCCTCACTTTAAATGGACCTGTCCACGTATCAATAAACTTTGGACTCAATCGAATCTTACGTCCTGGGGTCCATTTTAGCACCCAAACACCTGTTCTAACTCCCTTGTCGCAGACATCGCGATCATGCAAAGTTTTTTCTTCTTTTGCGCCTCATTTATGTTTCTCCTGGTTAAATCAAGCGCTGCAGTCATGGCTACCTTACCTTTGCAAACATAATTCGTTACTCATTGCAGTGTCAGGCTCTCGTATCATCTGATACTTCACGTCAATCGGTGTTTTAAAATCCCGATAATGCATAAGATAAAAAGGACTTTCCTTAGTTGATTCTTGTGGTGACCGGTTATGTACGCTTAAAGCATAATTCCAGTCGTCATGCCGCTTGGATACATACTAAGAGAGCATTTCGCATGAGGTTTTGTTAGTCAGCCCGTTACACTGAGAGTGGTAAGAGGTAGTGAAATTTTTCTTTGCGGAGGCAATGTCACAAATTTCCTGTACCACGCTGCTCGCGAAGTTCTTTCCTCTATCCGTTAGCACCTCCAATGGGCACCTGTGGTTTTGCAATTACTTCCTCTAATAGGATCTTTGCATAAGTTTCCGCTTTCTGATTGGAAATCGCAAAGCACATGGCAAAACGCGTTAAATATTCAGTTACCACAAGGATGAACTTTTTGTTTCTTACAGTAGAAGTAAGCGGTCCTACAATGTCCAGTTCAATCTTGTCAAATATCTCACCAACAGGTAAAGGTTTGAGAGGGTTCTTAGGCTTAACCGTGTGTGGCTTACGCTTCAAACACACATAATGCTTTTCGCACGTTCTCACATAATGCTTTACCTCCTTATGCATGGTCGGCCAATAAAACTTACGCACCACCTGTGACATTGTTCTTTTCACTCCCAAGTGTCCGCTGAACACGTCATCGTGACAGGCCTGTAGGGCCTCCTGGCGACGATTCCGTGGTGGAAACAGTTGTCCTGAAACTGTCAACTCAAACGGATCTTCTCTGAGGGAGCGTGAAACAATACTCCATCTACTAAAAAATGTCGCTTAGCTAAGTCAAGTACCTTTTTGGCCTCTATGAATTTAACGTTTTGAGTTTTGGTTTGTGTAACGACCCTTCTACTTTTCAAAGGTTAATTGAAATAGTTTTGTAGGGTTTGCACTGGCAAAATTGCCTAGTTTACATAGACGACATTATTGTTTTTTCAAAAACTTTTGGGGTTGTTTCAAACAAATATGTTAAACAATACAAATCAATTAATTTGTCAGAAAGTTGAATAATTTAGAGTTTGTATTTAATATAATTTTTCGATCAATAGCTTATTTAATTTAAAAAAGTGACGGTTTAAATAAATATAAATAATGCGTATAATAGAAGAATTCAAAACTTACAAAACATGGCTGTAAGCTAAAATTTCTCTATTGATTAACAAAGCACTTTTTAGAGTTTCATGATACTAGATATTGCTGTAATATTGATTATATCAAAATAAATAAAAAAGTATAAAAAATAAATAAAATGATTACATCAAAACAATTTCACGTTTATTATACAAGTGTCTGTTGGCTATAATTTCTTTCTGCGCCAATACAACACAGAAGTAAGAGAAACATATATTTTTACTGAAACAACAAATTCGACGGAGTCTTTGGATGGAGTCGTCAGTAGGTAGGTTAGAGCTATCAAAAGTCTTTCGCTCAAAGAATCTTTAAGGGTATATAAAAAGTGCGTTCACTTATTAATTGTTCCAAATGTTTTTTAACAGCCAAATTAGCAATCATTCAGAGAAAGAATGCGTGAGAGTAAGAAAATGTACGCTTGTGTGCTCAACAGTTGTTTGTTTTAATTTTTAAGCAATACAAAGTGTAAATTTTTCATCAGGTGGCAGTAATATTTACTACTAATATTTATTTACTAGAATAACACAAAGCTTGTTGAGTAACCAGTGGAAAAATCTATAGTTTGTTGAATAATCTAAACAGGAGGCTTTCTACATGATAAAGGTGAATATTCCACGCTTTTTTAAATTTCTATTTGATTTTCTTCAATTTTCTTATTCCACATATTTACAAATAAAAAAAACACATTCAAACAATAAACATGTCTATTACAACATGTGAAATAATATGCAGTTTGTTTAATTATCTACTTATAATTTTTTGTTTACTAGTGAAATAAAACATGAGGAATATTATTAGGAACATGAGGAACTGAAGTATGTTGAAAATAACTTATGTAGATTTTGTCACAGGTCGTAGTAGATATTTTTCTGTTTGAATAGACAGTTTTATGTAAAAACTTTCTTATGTAAATTATTTAAAAAACTGTAGATTATACCACATGTTGAAAATATTTTTACTTGATGAAAAATTTACATTTTAAATTGCTTAACATATAATTATTAGAACAACTGTTTAACACAAAGTCGGATATTTTTGTTACTTTTATGCATATTTGCTTAGAGCATAGCGAACGCAATAAGCGACGCCCTCACCCACTTTGTATTATTTACTTTTTTGGGTGAGCATTATATTTTTAAAATTCCCAAATTTAATATATATCAATCTCTTTCAGGTACTCTGCAGGCATCTTCAGGACAAGGGGTTGCTGGCGCAGCGTTTGCTCATGGAATTACGATTTTTGTCCTCATCGCGGGAATGGGGCATATCAGGTTTTTATATCATTGTCAAACTTTTTTTATAACTTGTAATGAAGTAAGTATAGGGTAATGCATGTAATTTCGGCACTTTTTGGACATTTTTAAAACCGTTTTTTGGCCATAATTTTTTTCAGCTTTATTTGATCAAAAAGTTTTATATTACAAAGTTGTGTATTTCCTTATTCTGAACACACTGTTATGCATAAAAATCAACATCTACGTAAATTTTGCTTTATAAGGGACGATATCGAAAATGTCCACTTTGGAAAATTCGTTTGGTGCATTTAATTTCGGCACTTTTTTCTTCAGGCTATAACTTTCTTGTTTTTAGGTCAATGTTAATGTTTAATGGCTTATTTGAAAGTTGACTGCTACATTTACTGCCATATTGGTTATTTTTAGTCTAATTTGTTTTTATCTGAGTGAAAAATTGAAAACTAAATTAAAGTGCCGAAATTAAATGCATTTTCGAAAGTGCCGAAATTAAATGCACCTTTTGCTCATTTTCCTTTAAGAAGTTACTACAGCCAATGAAAAAATTGGTAGATGATGTTATAACTGTCCTTTTTTCGCCCATTCATCTAGTTTCTAACGAGCTACCAATCACTTCTTCAAATTTGGGACCAAATTATGATAAGATATGTAGTCAAAGCTTCAAAAAGTGCCGAAATTAAATGCATGACCCTATATCAATGCTTTTTAAATTATTTCTTTTATTAAATTTTTATAATAATATGCTTAAAACAAATACAAAATGTACTCGTACGGTTTAATTAAGACAAGAAACCAACGTGGAAATTTAATAATGAGAAAATTAAAGAAACTACATTTTGCTATTTATTATTTTATACCTACATGAATATTATGTAAGAAAAACTTAATGCGAATAAAAAATTAAAAACTCTATTTTTTATAAGTTACCATGAAAAAATATTAAGACCTAAATCAGATAAAAAGTGAATTGTTTTGTATAACATTTTTTTTTATTTTACTAAAATTTGGTACTTACGAACCTATTTTTTTGAATTTAAACAAATTTTTAAAATTTTCTTGATAACTTTTTGAAACTATTTTTTTATACATAAATAGCTAATAATTTTTTTCATACATAACTTTTTGAAACTGTTTTTTATACAAATGGTCAATATACAATCTTTGTTTGTTCAGTATCTACATAATTTAGATTATTTAAATAGTCCACAATAAAGGGGTTTTAGAAAAATGGAAAAAACTTTTAAAATAGTTTTTTAAAGTTTCTGTTAAATTAGTATCATATGATCTAAACTATATAACAATTTAAAATAATACTATTTTTATTAATGTTATAAATAAAAAAAAAGAATAATAAATTATTGAAAAAATAATCGGTCTCCCAATATGTAACAAGTTTGACTAAATTTTTTAAAACTATCTAATTTTTTTATGAAAATGATACACTTTGTTTATCTAAAATTTATTTCCGGCCAGTATAAAAAAGATTACCAGCGGTGAATCCAATTTAATGGGTATTATTTCTAGACATGCAAAAAACTAAAACACCGTTTATAGCCAAATAAAATCAAGCTGACCTCGGTAATTGCAGTATTGAATTGACTATATAACAACAAAACCATTTAAAATTTTTCACTCAAACGGTTTAATAATAAAGTTAGAAAGCTTTATTTTAATATTTATTTATAAAATTACTTAATTTGGAGCCAAATGCAAATTTTTTAAGGGCTAAAGTTGGTTAATTTTTGTATATTTTGTGAAAATTCGGAATTAAAATAAATTCTGCATTCTTATTTGTTTTTTTTTTTTAAAAAGTCATTACTGCACAATTTTAATTAGTCCCCTCATGTCTGCATTCTTTTTTTCGACGTCAGCCAGATATAATTTAGGTTATGAGAAATTGCAATTTTCGTTCTTTTTTATCCATCGTCGTGGTTAAGTTTTTAGCATTTTTTAGAAATATTTTATTTATTTGATTCTAGGATTTTAGAATACAAGTAGTAAAGTAGTATGTTTTGAGATTGTTATAATCTTGAGAAAATATTTTATAAGTCTGTTAAATCAATGGTTTTTTAATAAGCTGAAGTTGACGTTAATATGATGTTAATCCGTAATAAACTACTAAAAACATAAAGGGATGGTCTCAAGAAAGGAAAGATTTATAACTACAATATGAATTAATTATTTTTATGCACACCAAACAAAACATTTTGAGAATTTAATTTTATTGTTTTAAAAAACATTTTATTTTTAAGATTCAGATTATACATTTCATTACATTATTGAAAACAGTGTATTGCAATTATTGAAATTAATTGACCATTTTCAAAAAGGGTATTCTTTTTCATAATGCAACATTTTATAGACGTGGAGCCAGTTTTTTTTAAATTTTAAATCAACTACACAATGTAAAAATTTTTGCACTTCGTTAAATTAATGTATTTAATTCTATTACAAAAGAAAACATCTGTTAAACAAAATATTACCGAATTTAACTTTTTTAGCTCAGTGGCACAGAGTGTGCGCCTACTGAGCACAAGAAAAGTCACCGATTCATACTTTTTTCTTTTAGGCCCCGATTTTTTTATTGAATTCAGGTAAATAAATAATTTTATGAATTTTCAATTTTAAAAAATAAATTTTTAGTGGGGGTCATTTCAATCCAGCCGTCACACTAGGTATTTTGGTAAGTGGAAACATTCCTGTGATTAGCTCTGTCTTTTATATCGTCTCTCAATTGCTTGGTGGATTCGTGGGGTCGTTATTCGCCAGGGTTAGTTTATTTTATGTTTTATTATTTTAAATACTCGGACAACGTAAAAGATATATTTTATCATAGTGTTAATGTTAAACAATGTAATTTAGAAAAAGAATGCTGCGCTAAATGGTTTTGATATCATTTTTTATATCAAGTTATCAACGTGTTGGATGTGCCACGACAAATCTGCCGCCAAACTGCCGCAAATAGCCGCCAAACTGCCGCAAATAGCCGCCAAACCGCCGCCATTTAAAAAATAAGGTTTTAACTCAGTTATATTTAATTAAATAATTTTAATCTCATATTTACATTTTTAAGCAATTTTTATAGTAGAAAAAACTGTTAATCTTTGTTTTATTCTACAAAAAAATTGAAAACAAAACCAAGTTATTTTTCTTCACGGAAATCTCCTTTTTAAGTACCTGAGCAGACGGTGTCCGGAAAAAATAACTTCTACAAAATATCTTCCGGAAAAAATATCTTCTTTCAGCGGTAAATTATTAAGTATTATAAACTTTTAAAGCTTTTTTAAACTTTTTATGTCGTTTTAGCTTGATTTGAAGGTTTCGCTTAGGCTTAGGGAAAAAAGTTTTCTTTAGTTGAGAATTTAAAAGTCTTTCAGAAGATATTCTTTCCGAAGATATTTTGCAGAATGTATTTTTTCCGGGCGCCGAGCAGACTATAGTCTATTGCGCCGTGGGGCATTTAGCTCCAGCAAGCTATCATTATAAATCATAAAAGCAGTTACCAATTTTCATCGCTCGCCGCGCGAACTTTTCAGCGCGTAATATAGGCTAACTCGGTTTTACTCGACTTTTTTAAGGTTAAGCCTATGCGTTCCTAAGCCTAAGCGAAGCCTTAAAAACAACCTAAACTTTAACAAATAGCTGCGCGAAGAAAGTTTGGGTTGTTTTTAGGCTTTGCTTATTCTTTGTAACGCGTAAACTTAACCTTAAAAAAGTCGAGTAAAAAAAGTCGAGCAAAAAAAGTCGAGTAAAAAAATACGAGTAAAACCGAGTTTATAATTATAACACATTTTTGTAAATTTTAAAATTAGAAAAATAAACTATGAATTAGTTAAAACCGTCTTATTATAAAATTTTTTTACTTTAACGCTTTAGTTCTTAAATGGCGGCAGTTTGGCGGCGGTTTGGCGGCAGTTTGGTGGCAGATTTGGTGGCGCACATCCAACACGTAGTTATCTTTAAGTTGAAAACAAACAAGCATACAATCCTGTATTTATAGGCTTAAACGTTGTCACCTTTTGAGCCTGTCTCAGCCAATTGTGTATCCACGAGGATTTTTTTTTAAATAATACTTGTTTTTATAGTTCTCAGAAAAATAGTGAAATCTGAAAACATCAATCGCCTAAAATTTAAAAAAAAATGTGCGACTGAAAACACGCTCCACGCCTATTTGATAATTTAAAATTCCCGGTAAAAACAGCAACTGAAACTAAATAGGAAAATTATACTATTAGCATTCATTGCTCCATGCACTTTAAAGATAGTTTAAAATCATAGAAAATATTTATTATAACATCGGTATTTTTATTAAAGCCTTAGATTGGAACTGCTTTTTAATTCTTTTTATAGAAAACTCAATGTCATATAGACTAGTTCGGAATAAGGGTTTTTTAGTGTTAGGAAGAGGGTACATAACTACTAGCGCCAATCATATGTAGAGGGAAAATGTAGGTTTAAAATTAGTTTAAAAACACAAATTTCATCTTTATTTTTACTACTTCGAAATCACTGCTCAGTATAATACTATTTTAGTGGTGATTTCAAACTATTGTGACGTTTAATTAAAAAACAAAAATTTATTTAGCACAAACTGATATATTACAGCACTTCAACGTAGTGAAACATATCATCGTGTAGCAATTTTTATGAAGTATAGGTTCAAACTTAAGAAACTAAGAAAGCTAAGATTTTTTCAAATTTTATTTTTTTCTTTTTGTACCCTCTCTCGTACAGTAAAAGACGCTGATTCCGAACTAGTCTATAGTTTTAAAAACTTATTTAATCACAAAAAATCTAAGCTTTAATCTTAATTAATTTGCGAGAATACGTCTTTTTTTCTGTCCTGTATAATATAGCTGTTTAAAATATAACTAAAATCAAGTTTTGCGAAATTAGAACAGCCATTAATAACCACTTTATTAATTCATAATTTTGTTGTTAATATTTTTTGCCCAAAATATTTTACCCATATCATACTGATATTCTATTAAGATGATAGTATTAAATATTTTTTTATTTTACTATGTATTTTACTGTTTATTTTGTTGTTATTTATAGGCTGTGTCGGGCGATCGCTTTGTGAAAATACTTGGGGGAGGTTTAACGCTACCAAATGCAGATTACCATCCTCTGGAAGTAAATTATTAATAAATTTTGAATAAATGGTTTTAAATTTAATGTAAACTCCGCATTTTTAGAATTGTTTTATCGAATGATTTATTCGAGAGATTCCGGTAGTAACTTATTGCGGTCTTATTCCAAATACTTCGCCTAAAAATTCGCAAACTACAACAAACGCTTTTTTCGGAACTTTTGGAGGGCTGCTCTTTGCGTGAAGTGTGAAGCAAAACCCCCAAAAGCACCAATTGCAAAAACAACATAGTGTTTAAAGAAAAAATTCTAACCAAAAACAAATATCTGAAAGCAAAACCCCCAAAAGCAAATTTATAAAGGAAAAATTTAAAGGCTAAACATATAGTCGTCGCAATTTTTTGGGCTTTTGTCTTAAACTTCTCTCTTCGGACTCTTTTAACGAAGTATACACGAGGTTTAATTAAACTTGTTTCACAATGCAGTTTCGAAATTGCAAGACATAACGGCAGGTGATTAGTAAAACCGATAAAAGATGTATTAACCATAGGTATTGAAACCGAAGTGGTAAGTTCTACGTGACAGCTTGATCAATAAAATTGGTTCTGATTAGTGTTTAAGTAACAACATAGTTTTTTTGTTGGTAAATTTGACATTTAACGTATTTATTTTGTGTGATAACATTGAAAAAGACATTTATCTTTTTTTTCTCACAAAACACTCCACAAAACACGGTAAAAAATTACCAAGATCGCCAATTTGTCTTTTAAAAAAGCGTACAAACTCACATATACCACACAATTACTTCTAAAAGATTTATCAATAAAGTGAACAGGCAAATAAAATCTAGCTTACCTCGATAATTGCAATATTGAATCCACTATTTAACATCAAAACCATTCAAAATTTTAAACGAAAGCGGTTTAATAATAAAAATCAAAACCCGTATTTTAATAATTATTTATCAAATTACTCAATTCGGAACCCAAATGCAAATTTTTTAAGAGCTAAAGTTGTTTAATTTTGTATTTGTTTTGTATGTAAACGTCAAAACCGCACAATTTTAATGGACCTACCTAGCATAACAAAATTTTGGGTCCGCGGTCCCGCAGCGAAATCAGAATTCGTTATAAAATAAGTAATTTTACCCAATTTTCTTAGAAACCAAAGATTTAACAACAATATTAAAACAATTTCAAGTATTTTCGTTGATTTTTAATCATTATTTAAGGCAATTTTTTAAGTAACTAAGGTTTTTCATATGTAAATTTTTTGGGTTACTTAGAAAAAGAAATCATTTTGCAATGCTTTAATTTAATACAAAAAAGTCGCTAAAATTTTTCCCGCATATGTTTTCTTATTTGTAGTATTTCCAGTTTCAAATATATTACAAATAAATGCATTTAATTTGAGCAGAACTCTGTATCGTGGTGGGACCGCCGACCCAATTTTTGTTATGCTAGGTAGGTCCATTGGTCATCATATGTCTGCATATTAATTTTGACGTCAGCCAAATATAAATCAACCAAAATAAAAACAACAGGTCCATGGATACTCTAGTGACTTTTCGCTCGATTCAATAAACACCAATGACTTAAAGTAGTCAACCTTGTTGTATAAACCGATGAGTGTTTATTTTGAGAATGTACTATCATTTCTAAAAGATTTTTTACATTTTTCGGGATTGAACGTAGTCATCAGTGGCAAACCTGTATATGAAAACTATTTAACTTCTGTGACAAATTTTACAGTAAAAATTGAGTGGTACCTGGATCAATTATTTTTTTAAACCAATTATAAATAAACTCAAATTAATTAAAAGAACATATAGTAAACACTGTAGAACCTTATCAACGTTCTCAAAAACCCCAGCTCGCAGTATTTATAAACATTGAAATCAAACCAAAATTTTATTTTAGACAATAGTTTGTGAAATTCTTCTGACATATTTCTTGGTGTCCACAGTGTTGATGACTGCGGTGGACAACGATTCTAACGTTTTGGCTCCAATTGCAATTGGATTTTCCATTTTGGCCGATATATTCGCCGGGTAAAACATACAGACACTTTTTTATTGCTAAGTAAAACGCATTAAACTGTTAAGGCTAGTTCACACCAGAGTATAGTAAGTGACAAGTGACAAGTGACACGTTCCGCGCGCGTTTGCATCATTAAACAGTCATTGTTCCTGCGGTGAAGACGCGTAACTTGTCAGCTGCCACTCCGCTGTGAACCAGCCTTTATTATTGCTGTAGAAACTGGACTAACATTTTATTGCTGGTTAAAATGCACTAATTTGATATTGTTTTTGGCTAAAAATCAATTACACTAATACTTATCGCAAGAATGTTGGCACGACTGCAACTGCACTTGTTTGTGTCAATAATTTTTACTGATTTTAAAAGTTTTTAAAATTAAAACCAGTTGATTTATATAACAACTATGTTACTCCCAAAGCCTAATCGTTTTGAGGATTTATGGTAGATGGAGCCTTGGGAACTTGGAGCTAAGAATATGGAACTTGGAGCCTAAAGATGGGAACTTGAAGCCAAAAGTAAAAATCGCTAAAACATTAACCTAAGCCTAAGCGAAGCCTAAATCTTACCCCAAACCAATTTTTTCCTAAAGGCTCTAAGTTCCCATTGCTCGTGGCTCCAAGTTCCAAAAAATTTTCGATGGCTCCAAGTTTCCTGCTTGAGGCTTTAAAGACCCCGTACCCGTTTTGAGCAGATTTTTGTTTAGTTATATTGAAAATCTGAATGCATGGTAAGCTATACCAATGGGTTTTTAATTAATTTTATTGAGAAACCAAAGTTTTTTATGAAAATTCTTACTATGTATGAATCTATTTAACCATAAAAAATTTATGTACAATCTAATAACGATTTTTAAATTTCGAAATTTTTAAAATTATTGTAAATTACCTGATTTTTCTACTGATTTCATGAATAATTAAAGAGCGATGACGTAGATTATTTTGTCAAAACTTTTTTGTAACTTAAAGTATTTCCTAAATTTTTTTATCCTAAAAATACAGATAGAATAGTATGAAATGTATTTCAAGCTTAAATAAGCTTCAAATCGCTCATTTAAGAGAAGCAGCTCCCTCCACTCCAAATGGCCGGACCTCAGGAACATAATATTGAAAAGTAGAAACATTACTAATTTATGCAAAAGTTATATCTAAGTGGGGGTAGTATTTTTAAATGAACGTATTGGGTATTGAGGTATTGGGCTATTCCCCTGAGTTTTGTTAAGTATTTATAACAAGTCACTAAGGTGAAAACCACTTTGTATATAGTAATGTTTGTGTAAATATATATCTGAAAATAAAAGTGTTGAGATTAGTATTGTTATGTTACCTTACCATATGCATTATTTGTGGTTGCTACATCTTTTATGCTGCGACACAGAGAGGTTAGACAAATCACAGTAAACTGTGTCATGTAATGGGTGTTGTGAAGCGTTTTGCCGCTAACATTGTTTTCGTCCGAGTTTTATGGAGCAAAACGTGTTACCACTTTATTCTACAAATATCATGACAAAAGCTAGTGTTAACGTTGCCCGTCAGGCACCACGCGGAGGAATTCCACCCACACCACCCGGCTAAATGAATGTAACTTTTGTGTGAATTTATTTTTTGTGTAATGTCAACATAATGGTGACTTAAACGTGCGGTGCACTGTCAAACGTTTTGTTTTCGATTCTCATAATTTTTATAAAAAAAACCATACCCCTGCGCCCAAATTTTTTTCTATGAGAATATCTCCACTGGGTAAGAGATATAACCTCTCAAATATCGTGTTTTTTTTCGATAGTTTTGTACTTGGAAGACTGCTCAATAGGTATAACAATTTAAGATACAAATTATGCAACTTTAATTTGATACCTTTATTTTTAAGATAGGTGCAGTATTTGTCCAAATATTGCATTTTCTGTGCAAAAAACCCTTGATTTTTTCGCTAAAAATACCAAATGACGGCAGTGATTTGTCGGCAAAGATAAGCAACACTCTTACACGGTATTTAAACGAGAGCGCGCCTCGTGGCGGTTAGTAGTGAGCTGAGTTCGCGTCAATTTTATTGAGTTCTAGCCTTGGTTAATACAGTTTTTATGTTTTATTAAGCAAGCATAAAAATAATTTGATTTTTTACAAAAAATCTCTGGTTTGGTCTTTTTTTATTTCAGAACTATAATTTACTTTGAGCGCTCACTTCAAATTTACCATTTTTTACTTGACCCTTCACAGTTTTTGATAAAAAACTCAAGTTATAATTCGAATATACGCACAATCAAATATGTTTTAAATAGCCTTTAAGTTGTTCTTTTTAATGCATATTATAAAAATAAAAAAATTGTTTGCTATTTTTTAAGCTATAATTATAAAAACGGAAGGGGTTCAAATTTTTTGTTTTTAGAGTGATTTCGTTTTTTTGTCTTTATATCTTTGTGACGAGTTATCTGTTTAATAAAGTTGTTGAGGATGCTTTATTAGATCATTTGTAATAGAAAAATAGTGAACATGATACAAACTGTACTATTTTCTGCCTGCAAAATAGTTTTTGAGTGTTAAATGCTGCGCCAAAATCGGGATTAAGTTTGCCCAACATTTTTGCCTACACCTTGTGTTTTTAGCGAAAAAATTGAGGGTTTTTTGTAAAGGAAACGTCATATCTCTACAAATACTGCACCAATTTTAACAATCAAGATATTAAATTAAAGCAAAAAGTAGTGGTTTTTTTGAGTGCATTTTTCGGTACTTAATCTGTTTTATCCATTGAGCAATCATTCAAGTACAGATTTATCAAAAAATTACCATTTTTTGGGGGTCATATCTCCTGTACTAAAGCTAAAGTCTTCCAGACTGAAATTAAGGGCGTAACCGCCCGCCACCAGGAAGAAGTAAACAATAAACCCGTGAGTGAAAAAAATTTAAAAAAAGTTGTCAGCGGTTATGTAACCAATTATTATTTAGTTGCGTCATGTTTTTTCTGCACGTGATATTTTCTCAAAAAACGAATGGTTACTTTACCACTCAACTATTTTCACCCTGTAGGAATTTATCTTTAGTGGACATATTTTTATGAATAAAATTTTGTGTGCTATTTAGGGCAGGGGTAAGGCTTTTACAAGAAATTATCAAAATCTAAGACAAAAAAAATTTCACTATGCACCCTACGTTTAAAGGAGCATTGTCACAAATAAAATTCTATATGCCCAAGAATTCTTATTGTCGCCCATAACACACTATTTTTTAAATACTGAACCGATCGAGCTGAAACTAAAATATGTTGTAGCCCTGGTGCAGAGAATAAACTCTAAAACTAGATTTAGGTCCGTTGCACAATAACTTCTTAAATTAATTATCACAACTAAGTTGCTGTAAATCTGTATAAAATGTACATGCTCATGACCACATTAAGTAGTTTATGTATTTACTTAAGTAGTTATGGTGTAACCGGCCCTTAAAATAGTGATATTAAAAATGCGAGGTGATTCATCGGAGCAATACAGGAATTTGATTTTGTAATAGGTAGTACCCATTTAAGATTTTATTTTATTTTTTTCTAGGTTATTTAAGCATATACTATTTTAGATGCAGTGGACGCACTGAAAAGTAAACAGCGTGCTGTGTGCTGTGTTTTCCTTTTCGTCATTACTCTGACACAATAAGTCAGATGCGTCAAAAAATACTCGTAACTGTGACTCGTTTTATATCTTAATACACAAACTAATCTAAACAAAATGAGTCAGAGTCACGTTAATTTTATAATAATTGCGGCTCTTTGTGTCAGAGTAACGACGTTTTGTTTTTTTAAAAACCTTATAAAATTCTAAAACCGCATGTAGCCTTTCCAATATTTTTATTTCTGAACGTTTATAAAAAATTTTGTTTTGCCTATTTTTTTTATTGCAGAGACAAAATTGTTTTTGCTCAACTTGAAATCTCAGTAGTGGAAAAAATATTATTGTATACTTGTTGTAAAATTGCGTTGCAGAATAAAAACTGTTTCAGCCAGACTTGAACATAAGAATCTGATAAATCTAATTTGATCTGATCTAATATGATCGTCTGCACTGATTGCTTTCGCGCCTTTTTTTCCAAATTTTATATTGCAAAAACCACGGATTAAATTTAGCATGCCGTATTAAAACGACATTAGTTAAAACAAGCATAAATAGCCAGTAAAATTTGAATTATAGCAATACTTTTTTGTTTTTACTTTATCCGTTTTGCCGGTTTTATTTGATAAGAACTAGTTTATTAAAACTGATTTTGAAGGATTGAAGGCAAGTGATAGAAGCAGTAAAATATCATAAAGGCAAGAAGGCTGCTAAAACTGCCGTAGAGGCATATAGTAGAAAATTAGGCACCCTGTAATGTTATAAAATAAAAAAATTATGAGGATAAAAGCAAAAGTATATTACATAAAAATAAAAGAAAAATGTAACTTCATATATTGCAGGGACACTTTTACTCTCCTAACAGGGGCAAATTTTTGTTAAGACGCGCCTCAGTTGGAGCACTTGAATGTTTTAATTAGGCCTTTTTACTTAGGGCGTTTAATGGCTCTTATTAAAAAGTGCCCTAATTAGATCATATGGTCTCAATTAGAGGGCGCTCTAATTAGAACCTTCAACTAAAAAAGTCACTTATAATTTATGAACCTTAAAACTAGTTTATAAATTATTATTTTCTAAAAATGAATAAATTGGTATTAGTATTGGGCCATTCCCCTCAGTTTTGTTAAGTATTTATAACAAGTCATGAGGTGACAACCATTTTGTATATAGTAATTTTTGTTTATTTTTTATAGCCTAATTAGACCCATTATACGCCATAAGGGCGATCTCCTTTTCAGTAACAATGCCTCAACTAGGGTGATTTTTAATTAGGGCATGTCTTAGTTGGCACAGTAATGGTGTCTAAGCAAAATATTATGTCACATTTTTTGCTTTTGGTTTTTATATTACATATTTTTTATAAAACTACATCCAAGACGACTAAAAGACGTGTAAATTTCTAACGCAGACTAGCATTAGGTGGAAAGCCGGTTAGGAGGTAGTAAAAATTATGATGAAGAATTATAGTTAAAATGACGTGATGATAAAATTACATAAGGTGCGATTTAGAAATAGGCCTCTTGTTTTTGGGTAATCCATACTGGCATACTGGTTTATGTTTGACTTATTTTGTTTTTGTATTTAGTATGACCATAACACCCTGTTTTTATAGAAAATCCATACTCACTTGCTTGATAGATGTTTGATTTATTTTGTTATTGTACATTTAGTGGGGCTATCAGTGGAGCCAGTATGAATCTGGCCCGCAGCTTTGGACCGGCGATCGTCTGGCTGATTTTCGGAGATGACCCCGGAAAGGCTTGGACCCAGTTCTACATATACCCAGTTGGTCAGCTGGCGGGTGCCGTTATTGCCGCTTTAATGTACAGGTCAGTGTATAGTGTCGATTGATTAACGCTTTCTTTAATGTATAGATCAGTGAGTATCAATTGGTTAACGCTTTTTTTTCTAATGCACGCAGGGTCATTTCTCAGCGATGGTAAGAATGCAAACGCATTTGCGATTTTACCGCCGGAAGAAAAGTTGGAACAGAGCCGAGACGCGGTTTGTGCTGTCGTTGCGTTGATTAATCGCTTCTGTGGACAAAAAACAATGAACAAAAGGGCGAAAGTCGTAGCTTTTATGACAATTTTACCTAAATAGGATTCTTAAAAAATATAAAAAAATTTACGCTCCATTTTTCCCAAATTTTTTTTTTTTCGTTAAAGGGCAATTGCGATATTTGGTCCATCTTCCGCGTACATCTCATATTGTATTTTATTAATTGTTATTACTTTATAAAATTAAAAACGTATTAATATGAAATTACAATTTTTATTATAGATTATTTCTTGCCAAAGACGGTAAACGATGGATACTCAATTAAGAAACGGATTTTTCTGACATAAAAAACTGATTTAAAATCTAAAATGTAAAAAGCTTTAAACGTTTATATTTTTAATATTAACAACATTATTTAAATATCTTAGTCATTATTGGTAAAATAACTTTTTGTTTTCCGGTGACAAATTTATTGAACTGTTACCCGGTACAAAACTTTATTAATTTATTGTGGTTACTGGTTTGATGGTAAAGGGTTTTTTATTGTGAAATAAAACTGTAAGAAAATTTAATTTTTGAGTTGTACACAAAAATACAATACAAATTTAAATTATGTCTATTTTTATTTATGAAAGCGTGTTTTAATAAAATCTAACAAGAAAAACCTTTTAAAGTGTATTATTTAATGGCGGTAAACCTGATCGTAATTTGTTACAAATCTGTTATCAAACTCTAAAGAGTGATGAAGAGAAGGTGATTTGAAAAATTATTCCTAGAGAAGAATATTTGCGCTGCTCTTTATGATAATGATTAAAGATGAATTCTATCAGGGTTAAAATAGCGGGATGGTAAAGTAACCATTAATATTCTCGGAGAAAATATCTTTTGTAGTGAAACACCGGTCGCAATTTAATAATAATTGGTTACATCGTCACTGACAATTTTTTTTATTTTCCTTGCTCGCGCATTTATTCTTCATTTCTTCCTGACGGAAAGCGGATTTCAGCCTTAAGGATTTTTTAGCTTTAGTCATTTTTATAGTGATTTTTCTAAATTCTGCGGACTATGAACAAATTAAAAGAAGTATTTTTAAACTATTTTTATGAGAGTTAATTTTTTAAAGGTAAATCTAAAAAAACTTAAAAAATCTATGCTGGAGTTTTAATCCAATTATGGTTGAATTATATCTGGCTGACGCTGAAAATTAGTGTGCAGACATGAGGGGACCAATTAAAATTGTGCGGTTATGACGTTTTTTTAAAACAAATAGTACGAAATTAACCAACTTTAGCTTTTTAAAAATTTGCATTTGTGTTTCAAATTGAGTAATTTGATAATTAATTATTAAAATAGGGTTTTGATCTTTATTATTAAACCGCTTTCGTTAAAAATTTTGAGTGGTTTTATTGTTAAATATTTGATTCATTATAGCAATTCTCGAGGTGTTTTTGGATTTTTATAGATTTTATTTGCCTATAGTTTCGTTGTTCATAATGATTTTGATGTTTATTTTAAAATACTTTAGATCCAGTTTGGCTCATTAAAACCATAAAAAATGCTTAAATTATGAATGGCCAAACAATTTTTTGGTGTTGTTTTAATATAAAACCAAAGGAAATATTTTTCTAATCTACTTTTAGTTTATTTTGCTGGAAAAAATTTTCAGATGAACCGTTGGAAAAATTCCTGCTACCACGACTTAAAAAGTTTTGCCATTGTTAACGCCGATAATTTTTTGGTAACGTTGAATTTAAAAAGTTGTGTTCAATATGTGGCAGCCAATTATGCAGATGCAATGTGGACGTGTTTAATAAAAAAACAAATAAGAATTGCAGATCAGCTAAGTCACATTTAGTGTTGACTGAGTGAAAAAAGTACTGAATAAAAAGTCAAACAAATGAAAGCCATTTCAAACAAATGATCAATTTAAACTTATTAAAAAATACAGAAAATTCAAAAAATATATTTTCCCAATGCTTTAATGCAATGCGTTTGTATCGTATCTATAGTTTATATTATATATATAGCTGTAAATATATAATTCACGTATATTAATATATTTTATAGTTATCGTTAATATTTTGCCTCTGTTTTGCATGCTTATGTTTTAATTTTAATTCCTATAATGATGGTTTTTTATTCATTTTAATGTGCATATTATATTAAATTTATCATTGTTAATTTATTTTGATTTATATTAAATAAATTTTTATAAAAACACATTATATAAAAACACGAGGTTGTGGCGCAGTGGCGGAACTTACGTCTTGCATACTGAAGGTCCTTGGATCAAGTCCCGGCTGAGACACACTGCATTGTGATAATATTGTTTCTTAATATTGTTATATGTAGTTTTTGGTTGCGCAATTAGTGCTGAATAACATCGGCCTTGCGTATCCTATGCGAAATAAATAAACTTTTTAAACACACGAAAACTTTATCTAGTAATCATGGAAGAGCGCGAAGCGCTCTTTCCCTTATATTAAATGGGTTAAGTCACTGCGCGGTTAACCGTTTTTGATGGCGTTATCTGAAATCAACAAAACGTTAAATAGTTCCTTAGCCAATTAAATATCTAAACATTTTACCTTTAAAATTCAACTCAACTCGATCCCTAGCCAGGGGCGTAGCCAGGAATGTTTGACTGGGGGGGGCGGAGCAAGAAAAGGTGGGGCACAATTGTCATCATTCAAAAAAGTGCTATACAGAGGGGTTTGGGAGGCGGCGGAGCCCCCCTAACCATGGGGGTCTGGGGGGCTTTAGCCTCCCATAAAAATTTTTTGAAAATAGAGCCAAAAACTGCTATTAGAAACTTTATTTAAAACTGTGAATTTAGTAATTTAGCAGTCCATCCATAATTTCTATGAATCAATATTTTTTATTCCAAAAGCGGGTACCTCAAAGTTCACATCACATTGCATTTATATAGCTTGAAAGATTTTTTGTTTACAAAAGCTGTTTGGAGCTGAATACTCCTTTTAAGTTTAAGACACTCTCAAAACATATATATTTATTAGAAAATTTTTGTTAGATAGGTAGATCTTCAATAACCAATATACCTTACTGTAATAATGGCACCTACCTAGCATTACAAAAATTGGGTCAGCGGTCCCACCACGAAACAAAGTTCCTCTCAAATTAAATGCATTTTGTTGTATTATTTTTGAAATTAGAATAGTACAAATAATAAAACATCTATTTGAAAAATTTTGACAGGATTTTTTGTAATAAATTAAAGCATAATGAAATGTTTTTTTTTCTGGTTAACGGAAATAAATTTACATATCAAAAACCTTATTAATGTTTAAAATAGCTCTAAATAATGGTCAGAAGTTGCCAAAAGCATTAGAAATTGTTTTAATATTGTTGTTTTATCTCCAGTTTGCGAAAAACTTTGGTAAGAATCATTGGTTTCATAGCAAATTTTGATTTCGCGGAGGGACCGCGGACCCAAAATTTTGTAATGCTAGATATTTCCATACTAACAGCTATAATTGAGTCAAAATTAGATATAAAACTACTCTAAAACTTTTTTATTAGTTTTGTTATGTTTTGCTCCAAAAGACTTCAAATTTATGCTTCACATTTACTTTAAAGACTTGTTAAAAAATTTTATAATTGCATCAATTAAACACATTAGAAAACTAATCAAAGCTTTATGTCATTTCTAAGTTTACATTATTTGAGTTGTGTTCGCTTCGCGTTTGCGTTAATAGACTATTTCGACATAAGGCGTTTTTACACAGTACGATTTCAATACACATTAGGCCGAAAGTTGAAATTAAAATAATATTTAAATGAAAACTTCTATTAATTTTGCAGTGTAAAATAACGTGTAAACACTAAAGGCAAAATATAAATTTAATTGGATTTGAAATAATGTAGTTATTAATGTTTAATTTCATAAAAACCCGAACATAAAAAATGAAATTACAATCATATATAAGTAGAATATAAAAGTAGCACCAAATATATAAGTAGAATTTTACTGGAGAGTTAGCAGATGGTCTAGTCTACTGGTTTGAGGCGGTCGGCCTCAGACTGTAAGGTCGGGAGTTTGATTCCCAATGAAGATTTTTTTCATTTTTTTACCTGAATTTAAACTATAAAATTTCATTTAAACTTATCAAAATTAAATTTATAAAAATTCGTATCTTTTTAATATTTAAAAAATAAATTGATTATTTATTGGTAAAATAAGAGAAATAATATCGCTAGTGAATCATGTATACTCGAATTTCGATAAAATTAAAACCTAAGTGCTGTAATGTAAAAAGCTTCTTGGAGTCTATTGTTTAATTTCTTTTGATATAATAATATGGTTGATTTTTAATTAAAAATCCTCCAAGAAAAATATTGTTTTTCATTATTGTTGTGGATTTTATACGTAATTAGTCTTCCGGAAAATAATTTTTCTAAAAAAACACCGAGTAGATTTTATGCAGCTATATTCTATCTACCACAAAATAATAAATTATATGTCTCCGTACAAAAAATGAAAAAGAGACTTCAATGGGATTCTACTAGCGACCTCACAGTTTTAGTCCGAGCGCCTTAAGCCACTAGACCATCACACCATCAGCTGTCTCTCAGAAAATCCTACTATATATTCGGTGCTTGGTTATGATTGTAAATTTATTTTTTATGTTTGGATTTTACTAAATTAGGCATTAATAACTACATTATTACAAATCAATTAAATTTAATATTTTGCTCTTAGTGTTTACTCGTTATTTGACACTGGAAAATTAATAGAAGTTTTTATTTAAATATTATTTTAAAATTCAACTTTTGGCCTAATGTGTATTGGAATTTTACTGTGTAAATCGCCTCATGTTGAAATAGTTATTGATTTAAGTTTGCGCAAGTTTAAAATGCAGAAGCACTGAATTCAAAACTAATAATTATATATAAATATGACTAAGATACAGATAAATCAAAGGACAAAACTAGAAACATTTATTTTTCTCAGAAACTTTGTACTTGGAAAGTCGCACAATTGCGCACATGCAACTGCAAATTTGTCACTAAACTTTTTTCCTTAAATTTTTGCCAATAAGTCTTTTAACATCTCGTCTTACACACTTTGACTTTAAAAATCATGTCTTTAAATATGTCATCTTCAGAAAATGCTTTTTTTGGGTGCGATTTTAAGAACTTAGCTTTAAAAAATGATTTTTTAACATTGTGATTGTCAATAAGTTTAATATCTCATATTTAAAAAATTCATCTTTTAAACATTTTATTTTGTCTTTTTATTTATTGTTGTTCTAGTAAAGATATTGATGCGCATATTTGCAAATTACTGCACGTAATTATTGCATTAAGTAATTTATCGATTAAAACCATAGAAAAAAAACCCCCTTTTTCCTAAAAACCAAACCCAAAAATCAAGCAAGAAGCT
>JASAMX010023505.1:0-10028 GCA_030248175.1 Microlaimidae sp. YZB2_3 | reverse complement strand
CAAAAAATATTTGAAAATTTGATTTTGGAAATTATTTGCTTTTTAACATCAATTTATTTTGTCTATAAAAAAAATTATACTTTTTAGAATAAAAAAATCTTCATTCTTTAAATCAATTAAACCATATAAAATTTTATAAACCATATAAAGATGAAAATATTTCTTTTTAAATCAAGTGAATCTAGATGTAAGTATTATGAGCGACTACTATAGTTATCAAAGGGAATATTGCACTTAAAAGATATCATGCGTGTGAAAAATTTTTGTACTTTCTCCATGATTTTGATATCCTTTATAAGGTAAGAATTCTAAATTGGTAAATTTGACTGCAAAATTGGACGAACGTATATAGTATACGCTCCATTAAACATTAAACTCGCATGTAAATATGCTTTTGACGCAATTTAAAAACAATGCACAGAAATTTTAAAGAAGACGAAAAATTTATTCCTAAGTCACAAATTTCATTAACGTGTTTGATGGCTATATCTGAAAGAAAATAGTTGTGTTTTTTATGGATTATTTTTTAATAAATAAAACATTGCATTTTTCAAAGGAAACATTTAACCAAACAGAAACCCATTTTTAGAATTTTTGAAGTGTAATCAAAAAATCGATATTGTTGTCATTTTTTCGCGCATGATAGATTTTTACCATAATCCGCAAAAAAGTTTTATTCCACAAGACCCTTCAACACGATTGTGAGAATCGAAAAACCGAGGCCCCCAAAAACCGAGGTTCTAAAAACCCATTTATACAGAAAGCATAGGAGAGGGCGCGTTTAATAATCACGTTAGGTAAATAGTTAGTATTCCCGTACATAAACAACGTTATATGAATAAAAACCTAGTGCATCATACAAAGCAAACATTATTGTTTATTGATTTTGTAATTGTTATAACTTCCGCTTATAATTTTTAATGTTGTTACTGATTAGTCTACAAACAATGTTTTATTGTCACAAATAGACTATAGCACAAAGTTTTGTAAAATTTTTGGCCGAAATGAAGCGTTTCTAAAACGACTAGACTAGAGTTTTACAACAAGGTAATAAAGGGGCAGCAGCGTGAAGGTAGACGCAGAGTAATTAGCGTATGGGGCGGACCGTAGGAAGTGGGTACTAGAGAAGGCTTCGATGATCCACAGTTTTAGGTGACGACCCTTCTCACAACCAAAAAAGTGTGATATTCACAACGTGTAATCTCAGAACCAAGTGGTGTAATCTCACAACCGCGGAGTGTAAACTCAGAACTTTTTTAATAATGCGTTTGGAAATTAAATTCAAACTTATATTACTGTTAAAAGTATCAGTTTATATAGTTTACCGTAAAATAATAAAATAACTAAATTTAAAGCTCCACGTACCAAAACCCTTGTTTTTTCCTAAGCCTAAGCAAAACCTGAAAAGAAACCAAAACTTAATCATTGCAAACGCATTATTTTGGTTGTGAGATTACACCACTTGGTTGTGAGATTACACCCTTGAGTTGTGAGATTGGACAAAAGTTGTGAGATTGTACAGTTGTGAGAATTGACGTTGTGAGTTTGGTTTTCAATCAGTTTTTGAACGGAGACTTTTAAAAGAATTTATTACAGAAGATTTCCGGGCCTGCCATATAAAAATATTTATCTCAGTTTTTTAATATTCCGGAACAACGTATTTTTTTGACAAAATTCTTTTAAAAATGATTTAAGTTGGTCAAACTAAAAAAACACCGAATTTTTCTTTAAATAACAAGAAAAATATTCCTATTAAATTTTAATTCGCCCCAAATTTTATATTGCTAATAATAATGTTATTACCATTTACAATTACCAAATTGCCTCATAAGAACAACAAATCATTGCAAGGGATTCTATCGTGGAATGCAAAACTTCTTTAAAACCAATCATCCGAGCCTGTGCAAATTTATTAAGGATGCTTTCATGCTTAGTTTGTTTTATTAATTTACAAAATTTTTATATTGTTTACTTAATTTTAACAATTTTTTGCCATAAAAACATAAATTTTATAGCTTTATTAATTAAATTTCATGTCTTTTTCAATTAAAAATAAATTTAAAGTTAAACGTTTAATAAAAAAAATAATTGGTGTTAATAATTAAAATAAATAACCAAAAGCTTAAAAACAACCAAAAAAATCCTTTTTACTGAATCTTCTTGATAAATACTATATATTAATTTATTAAATTTATTCATGAGTTGTAAAAATAAATTTAATTTTTTTTGCAAACAAAAACATTAAATTAATTTAAACATTATAAAAACATAAGAAACAATTAAAAATATTTCAAAATGATTTTACACAAATGTCAAAAAATTAACAAGAAACAAAGAAATAAAATATTAAAATCCGAAAAAACCTGCGATTATTGCACAAAAACAACAATTGTAATAAAATATAACAAAAAATAAATCATTAAAACAATTAAACAAAAAAGCCCACCACATTTTCACATAGCGCCGAATTTCACATACGATCAAATAATGTCATCGTACTACACTAATAGGTTGTTAACGCTATGAAAAAACCCTATAAAAAATCCGGTCTCAGTTTTTAGGGGCCTAGGTTTTTAGGGGCCTAGGTTTTTCGAGCCCCGTTCCCCCTTAACACAGTTTACCATGTCATTTATATATATTAGAAAAAGCGTGGGACCAAACTCAGATCATCAACGGGAAGGTATATTACAAATGCTTAAGAAAATTTCTGCGGGTCAGTTGTTTTTAAAAGTTATAATGCTTGCAATATCGTCAAAAGAAACAATTTAAACCAAAAATAAGTTTTAATTGTAAAATTTGACAATTATCGATAAGTTACATTATATTTTATCTGAATCTCCATTTGGTTGAAAATTTTTGAATCAGTGTTGTATTTACGGTGCAACTCTGAGAAACAAAATTTTTATAGCATTAAAAAGCGCGCAAATCAATTAGACAACTGATTTTAAAGATTTTCTCAAAATAAGTTGAAAAAGATAATATAAGTTATAAAGAAGTTTGGTCATAAGTTATATCTTATAAAGTAGTTTGGTATGAAACCAGTAGGCAAGCTCAAATAGCTATTGTAGATTGCTACACATATTTAAAACCTTTCGATATATCGTTGTACTGACCGCAATTGTACATCTATTAAATTATTTGTTAATGAAATATGCTGAGCTCCAGAACTTTGAAAAATGAGCTCCAGGGAACATCATTATTTTGTAGAAACAAAACCTAGTATCCAAAAATTTATTTCGAAAAATTTTTGATCTTATGTATTTTAAAGTTTATATTTAGTTATTCATATAAAGTTTGTGTAAATATGTATTTATATGCTTCTATACTGAATTTTAGTTTGTTTCGTTTATTTATTAAGTTTGTTTTGTCTTGAAAAATAAGGTGTTTTAAAAAATACTATTATAATAATGTTTGTTTTTAAAAGAAATTCAAAAGAATTGAATTAGCACTTGATGACATTAGCAGAAAAAAAAACGTGCATTTCCTTTTTAAAAAAGTAACTGTAAAAACACATTATGTATTCGAGACTGCCGTGTCGTAGGACCATCGTACTGTAACCCCTCGGGACGTCGTGTCGGCAGACTCTCATGATGCGGCACCGCAGTGTTGTAGATCCGTCTGCCTATGGTTATTTTAGTAATTTTAATAAAAGTTCCACAAAATCAAATAGAACCTTATTGTTGTTTATTTATTTACATAAAGCAAAATCCGCATTGTCCAATGTTGTCAAAATAACTGCTTTATGTTATTAGATGTATAAATTTGTTAATTTTATGTTATAATTTCTAAGTTCTGGGTCACTTGGAGTTAGGTTTAATTATTATTCACTTTACTAAAATAAAGTCTAATTTACTATATTTTTGGTTTTATATTTTAAATTATTTGTTTAGTGTATTTTGTTGCAATGTTTTAGCAAAAACATTGATTTTTTAATTAAATACATTAAAATATAAAACACAAAAAATTATTTTTAAAAGAAATGTTTTAGGTGTATGCTCTTCTTGTGAAGCCGTGCAAAACCAAGTCTCCGTTAAAATTGAATATCGAAAATGTAACAATCCATCACCACAAAATGGGGGTAAATATTGCTCAGGTATGAATTCAGTTATATACATGTAGCTGCACCAGTAAACTTCATACAAGTGTTTTCCCATATAATTATGCCCATGTTAAATATTTCAAACATTTAACTTTTTTTTTGACATTCTATTGTAACTATTATCTTTCTATGAAATACAGTTTACATTGCCTTAAACCGTTTTGTAATTAGTAAAAAAGCACAAAAACACAGACACACAGACACAGAAACACACATAGACACACACACAGACACAGACACAGACACAGACACACACAGACACACACACACACACACACACACACACACACACACACACACACACACACACACACACACACACACACACACACACACACACACACACACACACACACACACAGACACACACACACACACACACACACACACACACAGACAGACAGACACACACACAGACAGACAGACAGACAGACAGACAGACAGACAGACAGACAGACAGACAGACACACACACACACACACACACACACACACACACACACACACACACACACACACACACACACACACACACACACACACACACACACACACACACACACACACACACACACACGCACGCACGCACGCACACACACACGCGCGCGCACACACACAAACACACACGCGCGCACCTAGGTTTTTTTAGTCGAGTGATGCGGCGGGCGGAAATACCTCCCGCGGGCGAAAAAAAGGGCGTGGGCGGGAGCCAGGCGGGCGGCGTATTTCTTACGAGAGATGTACTTCAGACAGCTTAGAGGAGAAGACGAAAAAAAAAAAATTAAAGGGTTTCAAGAAAAAATTCCTCGAAATTTTCCTCCCGCTCCGCTTGGCTGAGCGTGTAATTGTTTTGAACTAATTTATAATTTATTCATTTTTCTTGTGGCATATAGGTAATCGCTAATTAATTATAAATGCCATTTAAAGTAAAAATCTTCAAAAAAAAACTAATTACCTTACTAAAATTTGAGCTTTGATTGAAACCTAAAATTACCATAGAATAAAATCCTTATTTACTCGGATATATGTAAAATTTTTTAAATAATTTTTAGAAAAAAATGAATTTATATTTAAATCATTAAAAAGTAAACAAAATTTTTTTCACTGATTCTTACAAATTCTTACTTACTGTTTCTGTATTGTCTTTACTTAAAAAAAAACTACTAATTATTTTTATATTGATATAATATCACTAATTTTATTTAATTTAGGTTTCAATCAAAGTTAAACTATCATAAGTATATATCATTTTGAAGATTTTCCTACTTTAAATGGCATTTAAAATTAATTAGCGATTACCTATATGCCACAAGAAAAATGAATAAATTATAAATTAGTTCAAAACAATTACACGCTAGCAAAGCGAAGCGGAAACAAAATAATTTGAGAAATTGGTTTTTGAAAACCTTAAAATTTTTGTTTATTTTTTGTCGATTTCTCTGAAAAAAAGCTGTAAGAAATATGTCTATAGTAAAAAATCCGGTGCGCCAGGCTTGGCGCCTAAGCCCAAAATTTTAGGCGCCAGCGGAAAATTTGAGGCGCCAGTGGCGTCGATTTGGCATAAAAAAACCTAGGTGCGCGCGTGTGTGTTTGTGTGTGTGCGCGCGCGTGTGTGTGTGCGTGCGTGCGTGCGTGTGTGTGTGTGTGTGTGTGTGTGTGTGTGTGTGTGTGTGTGTGTGTGTGTGTGTGTGTGTGTGTGTGTGTGTGTGTGTGTCTGTCTGTCTGTCTGTCTGTCTGTCTGTCTGTCTGTCTGTCTGTCTGTCTGTCTGTCTGTCTGTCTGTCTGTCTGTCTGTGTGTATGTGTGTGTGTGTCTGTGTCTGTCTGTGTGTGTGTTGTTGTGTGTATATATGTGTGTGTGTGTGTGTTTGTGTGTGTGTGTGTGTGTGTGTGTGTGTGTGTGTGTGTGTGTGTGTGTGTGTGTGTGTCTGTGTGTGTCTGTGTCTGTGTCTGTGTCTGTGTGTGTGTCTATGTGTGTTTCTGTGTCTGTGTGTCTGTGTTTTTGTGCTTTTTTACTAATTACAAAACGGTTTAAGGCAATGTAAACTGTATTTCATCAGAAAAATAGAAATAGTTACAATATAATGTCAAAAAAAAAAGTTAAATGTTTGAAATATTTAACATGGGCATTAATTATATGGGAAAACACTTGTATGAAGTTTACTGGTGCAGCCTACATGTATATAACTGAATTCATACCTGAGCAAGTATTTACCCCCATTTTGTGGTGATGGATTGTTACATTTTCGATATTCAATTTTAACTAATTCTTGGTTTTGTAACCGCTTTACAAGAAGAGAGCATACACCTAGAACATTTGTTTTTAAAAATAATTTTTTGTGTTTTATAATTTAATGTATTTACTTCAAAAATTAATTGTTTTTTGCTAAACGAAATTACAACAAAATACACTAAACAAATAATTTAAAATATAAAACCAAAAAGAGTAAACTAGACTTTATTTTAGTAAAGTGAATAATAATTAAACCTAACTCCAAGTGACCCAGAACTTAGAAATTATAACATAAAATTAACAAATTTATACATTTAATAACATAAAGCAGTTATTTTGACAACATTGGACAAATGCAATTTGCTTTATGTAAATAAATAAACAACAATAAATAATGTTCTATTTATTTTGTGGAACTTCTATTAGTGAAAATTATTAAAAATAACTATAGGCAGAGCGCAATCTACGACACTGCTGTGCCTTATCATGGAGTCTGCCGACACGACGTCCCCGAGGGGGTTACAGTACCATGGTCCTACGACACGGCAGTTCTCAATACATAATGTGTTTTTACAGTTAGTTTTTCAAAAGGAAGATGTAGCGTTGTTTTTTTCTTCTAATGTCATCAAGTGCTAATTTCAATTCTTTTGTATTTATTTAAAACAAAATTATTATAATAGTATTTTTTAAAACACCATTTTTCAAGACGGAAAAGCAAGCTTAATAAATAAACGAATACAAACTAAAATTCAGTATAGACAGCAACTAAATACATATTTACACAAACTTTATGATGAATAAACTAAATATAAACTTTAAAATACATGAGATATTTTCAAAAAATCCAATTCTGCACCAAATTTTTGTTTCTACAAAATAATGAAATGTTCCCTGGAGCTCATTTTCCAAAGTTCTGGAAATTCCACATATTTCAGATTAGACAAAATAATTTAAAGATGTACAATTGATGGTCAGTAAGATATTGAAGGTTCGAAAGGTATGTATAGCAATCTACAAATAGCTATTTGAGCTTGCTAGTCGTTTCATACCAAACCGCCTATAACAGATCGATGACCAAGTTCTCTATAAGGACACTTTTATACTTTTTTCAGATCATTTTGTGAAAGTCTTTCAAAATCAGTTGTCTGAATTGATTTGCGCGCTTTTTCAATGCTATAAAAATTTTGTTTCCCAGAGTTGCACCGTAATTTCAACCAACACTGATTTTAAAATTTTCAACCAAATGGAGTATTTCAGAATAAAAAATAATGTAACTTATCGATAATTGTCGTTAATTTTACAATTAAAAAACTTATTTTTTGGTTTGAATTGTTTCTTTTGACGATATTGCAAGCATTATAACTTTTAAAAATTTTCTTAAGCATTTGTAATATACCTTCCGTTTAATAGGTATTGAGTTTGGTACCACGCTTTTTTCTAATATATATAATGACATGGTAAAAAAATATTAATGAAACGGGGCTCAAAAAACTAGCCCCTAGAAAACCTAGGCCCCTTAAAAACTAGAACCATAGGGTTTTTTTCGTAGTTTAAATTCACAACCTATTTAGGTCATACGATGACATTATTTGATCGTATGTGAAATTAAGCACTATGAAAAATAGTCGTTCTTTTTGTTAATTGTTTTAATGATTTATTTATGTATTGATGCCTGTTTTGCAATCGCAGTTTTGATTTTAATATTTTATTTATCGTTTTGTGTGATTTTTGATTAATATAAATAATTTTTTGAAATATTTTTTAATTGTTTCTTATGTTTTTTTATAATGTTTTGATTGAGTTTAAATGTTTTTTTGTTTGCAAAAAAAATTAAATTTATTTTTACGACTCATTTTGAATAAATTTAATAAATTAATATATCGTATTTAAAAATTGCCACAGTAAAAAAGGATTTTTTTGGTTGTTTTGACTTTTGGTTATTTATTTTAATTCCTAACACCAATTATTTTTTTTATTAAACGTTTAACTTTAAATTTATTTTTAATTGAAAAAGACATGAAAGAAAGTAAAAAAGGTATAAAATTTATGTTTTTTATGGCAAAAAATTGTTTAAAATTAAGTAAACAATATAAAAATTTTGTAAATTAATAAAACAAAAACTAACATGAAAGCCGTGCCTTTAATAAATTTTGCACAGGCTCGGGATGATTGGTTTTCGGAAGTTTTTGCATTCCACAATCGAATCCCCTTGCGATGATTTGTTGTTCTTATGAGGCAATTTGGTATAAAATTGTAAATGGTAATAACATTATTAAAAGCAATATAAAATTTGGGGCGGATTAAAATTTAAATCAGAAATATTTTTCTTGTTATTTAAAGAAAAATTCGGTGTTTTTTTGAGTTTTGACCGACTTAAAATCATTTTTTAAAATGGAATTTTTGTCAAAAAAATATTTTGTTCCGGAATATTAAAACTGAGTAAATATTTTTATATGGCAGCCCCGGAAAAAAAATTAGAATTACTTTAAAAAGTCTCCGTTCGAAAACTGATTAAAAAACCAAAAATTCAGACGTCAATTCGGACTGTACAATCTCCACAACTTTCCCCCCCCCCACCGTTTAGAAAATTGTAATCTCCACAGAGACCAAGTGGTGTAATACTTTCAGACTAAAATAATGCGTTTGCGATGATTAGGTTTGGGTTCTTTTTGGGGTTTTGTTTAGGCTTAGGTTGGGAACAGAGATTTTTGGTACGTGGAGCTTTAATTTAGTTATTTTTATTATTTACGGTAAATTTTGTATAAACTGATACTTTAACGGTAATATATAAGTTTCAGAATTTAATTTCCGAACGCATTACTAAAAAAGTTCTAGTTTTAGCTCCGCCGGTTGTGAGATTACACCCACTGGTTCTGAGATTACGTTGTGAATATAACAGCTTTTTGGTTGTGAGAGGTAGTAGTCACCTAAAACTGTGGATCATCAAAGCCTTACTGTAGTACCCACTTCCCTCCGGTCCGCCCGTACACTCTGCGTCTCCGCTTCACGCTGCTGCCCCTTCTTTGTTGTAAAAATTTTACGCATCTAGTCGTTTTGAGAAACGCTTCCATTTGTGGGCCAAAAATTTTACAAAACTTTGTGTATAGTCTATTTGTGACAATAAAACATTTTTTGTAGACTAATACGCAGTAACAACATTAAAATTTATTAAGCGGAAGTTATAACAATTACAAAAAATAGGTCTTTTGCTTTGTATGATGCACTAGGTTTTTATTCATAAGCGTTATGTACGGAAATCTAACTATTTTACCTAATATAATTTTGTATTTGACGGCCTTTTGCTTTCTGTATAAATGGGTTTTTCGAATTAATTTGGGCTAGACTATAAATTTAGCAACAGTAGTATACAAACTTTATCGAATGGAGTTTTTTGCGGATTATGGTAAAAAGTCTCCGTGCGCGAAAAATAGCAAGGCAATATACGATTTTTTGATTACACTTCGAGAAAAAATTCTCAAACTTTCTGTTTGGTTAAATGTTTCCTTTGAAAAATGCGATGTTTTTATTTTGTAAAAAATAATCCGTGAGAAAACACAATTATTTACTTTCAGGAGATATAGGCCATCCAAACACGTTAATGAAATTTGTGACTTAGGTTCTTTTTGAAATTTTATATACATTGTTTAAAGTAGTCAAAGCATATTTACATGCAGTGTTTAATGTTTGATGTGGAGCGTA
>JASAMX010023503.1:0-16563 GCA_030248175.1 Microlaimidae sp. YZB2_3 | reverse complement strand
TGAGAAGTGATAAGTGATAATGATACTGATAAAGTGAAAATGATAATGATCATCATAAGTGATAATAAGTGATAATAGATAATAATAAAATAATAAATAATAATAAATAATAAATAAAAAATAATAAATAATAGATGATAATGTGATAAGTAATAGTGATAAGTGATAATGATAGTGATAAAGTGATAATGATAATCAATGTCACTTATCATTTATCACTTTCACTATTACTTATAACTTATCTCATTATCACTTGTTATTAACACTTATCACTTGCCTCATTATTACCTATAGCAATAACTATTACTATTATTATCACTTTTTACTTATCACTTATCACTCATTATCTATTATCACTCATTATCACTTATGATTATCACTATCATTATTACTTATCACTATTATTATTAATTATCCCTCAATATAACTTATGATTATTATTTATCACTTATCATAAGCACTATCATCACCACCACCTATCATTATTACATATCACTAAGCACTCCTTATCACTTATCATTATCACTATCATTATCACTTATAAATTATCACTTATGTCCTAGTATAACTCAATACAAACTTTACCACGCGATTTTTATATTCGTCATACACTATTCCTGCATTATATTACGGTAATTGGTATTACATAAAGTACACCTAGTGGTTTTATCGGATTTTCCGTCCATTACTGTGTTAAAGTGCGTGGTTTTTGGGGTTTGGTATTGGTGTGTTGTGCATTTTGTGCTATAACGCCCTAACTGGATAACTCCTTTAATATCGAGCCGATATGCTTCAAATTTTGAATATAAGTTCCTTAGGACCTAAGCTACAACATTTCTAAATTTCAGCTACAACGTTTCCAAATTTCATTTCCAAACATTTTCCAAACTTAAAAACATTTTGGGAAATTAAAAAAAATTGATTAGCACAGTTTTTGCTTCAATTTTATTGAAAGTTAGAAAATAGGGGGCGATTTTCGGAAGTGTTTAAAGTAAAAGGTAATTTAAAATTTTAAAAAAATTACAAAAATCGATATTTTTTAGAAGAATTCTAATAAAAAAAATCCTGAATTAAAGTTAAAATCTTTCAGGCTGAAATTCAAGGCGTAACCGCTCGCCGTCAAGAAGAAATAAAGAATAAACGCCTGAGAATAAAAATAATAAAAAAAAGGTTTTCAGAGATGATCTAACCAATTATTATTAAAGCTTGCATAATAAGTTTTTCTCCACGCGATATACTTCTTGAGAAAAAGTGGTTACTTTACCACCTAGTCAATTTCACCCTGATAGAATTTATCTTTAGATTTTTAAATAAATACATTCCAAGGTATTGTTCAGACTATTTCCCAACTTTTCTTAAAATCTGTACAAATCAAACTTTTAAATTTTCATTTCAATTTTATAATTCGACGCCAAAAAATGACAAACTAAACTGTTTTGTTTCTAAAAGCCTTTTAGAAACCATTTAGAGGTGGTTTCGAGAACCCATTTTTTTAACTAAACTTGTTTAGATAGTTTTTTGCTTAAAAAAGTGTACATTATTAAAGATGCGATAAATCAAAAATAACAAATAAATTTATTTTACTATTGTATTTTATTGTATTTTTGAAATGTGTTTTATTAGTATCATTATTGATGACGATGAACGACAAAGATTTTTTAAAGTGTATGTTAGAAATTAAAATAGCAGGTCAAACTACTTTTCATAAAGTTTAATTAGAAAAGAGTTGCCGTCAAAACCAACTGTGCTGTTCTACCTTAACCTGTTCCCGTAATGGCTGTTTCCCTCGTTACAACCATGAAACCTTCGTACGAGAAAGGTGAAACCTTCGTCTCACGATGGTATTTTTGTGTCGTACGTAAACCTTACTGCGGTAAACTCTACGCATGACCCAGGGTACGAGCAAATTGAAATGATTAGAGCTATACAGTAGCAATATGCTAATTTTTGCCACATGAAAAATCCTACGTAATACACTGTATCTGTAAGAAAAATCTGCTTATTGCTACCGTTCAGCTTTAACCATTTCAATTTGCTCGTTCACTAGGCACTATTTGCGCAAAAAAATTATATGACGGAAGTGCGTCATAGGTCATAGGAATGTTTCACGATTGTAACCACGAAAAGGCAATCACGGGAAAGGGTTTCCATTAAAAGTTTTTCTATTAAAAAAAAAACAACAAAAGTTTTAAAATGATGCAAAAGGTTTCACAATTTTTAAAACTAAAATTAATATTTTATTTAATTTTTTTACTTAATGTTTTATTTAATAATTTTTTTACATTAACATTGTTAAATGTTGTACTTTTTTTATATAAATGAAACTTCTGCACTTTATATTATAATTAAAGTGCATGTTCTTAAGTGTACCTATGAACAAAAAAAACACAATTTTACTTTGTTTGAAGTCTCAGTGCCGTTAGTTTTTCCGGTGTCCCTTTTTTTAACCAACAAACAGCAGCGAGGAAATGGTCTTTGGAGCTGTACCTAAATTAATAACAAAACAAGAATTGTAGTAACCCAACAAAAACCATGTTAGAGTACTTAAATTACCAGCCATGAATGTTTTTGGGGGGAAGGACAGAGGGGTCCACCTCTCCCCTCCTCCTATGAAGCCAAAATTTTGCGCCCCCCCCCCTTCCTTGAAAAAACACGGGGAACGGTACCCTCAAAGAACAAAAGCGGTCTGGTCTGGCCTAGCCGTCCCTCCTTTAAGCGAAGCTCACCCCCGCCCCTGAGCATAGGTGGACAGCCTTCCCGATTTTGGAGGGGGTTTTCCCGACCCCCGAAATTTCGGGGGGTGTGTCCCAAATTTTTTTTGGGGTATACCTCAAATACCTCATTTTTAGCGTTTTTAGAATAGCATAGTTTTATTGTTACAAAGGTTACGGTTATAATAATGTAACACACTTACATTAATGAATTCACATACGTTGTTATATATAAAAAAATAATACAATGTTACATAATATAAAACCAACACAAACAAAAAACATACAAATGAACAAAAGAGCATAATTTATTTGTGACTGGGTATTCAGTAAATCTTATAAAAAACATTGTGAAGTGAAATAAAATGAGCTTACTTATGAAAGTCAATATTTTATTTCGGAAAATGGAAAAAGACTGAGATGAAACTATACTTTTGGGCAATGTGTTCCATAGCTTAGCAGCACGATTGCCAAAAAATAGTTATCTAAAAAATATTTTTCTCAGCTTTAACCCATTATTACGCGTACGTGTATTATTTTTCAATAGTTATGAATTTTTCAGTAGGTACATCTACCATATTATTGAGCATTTTATAACACACAAAAACATCATTTCTTGATCTTCGAGATTCAAGTTTATCTAAATTTAACTCTTTGAGACGTGTTTCAAAAGTTACATTTGGAAATGAGCACCTCAAATATAACCTTCTGGTAGAAGTTTTTTGTACTTTTTCAATGCGTTCTATATCCACTAAATAATGAGGGTTCCAAACAAAAGTTTCAAAATCAACCAATAGACGCACAAAACTGGTATAGGCTTTAAGCAGAAGTAACATTTTAGTTGTACAAAACGCTCGAAATAAAACGGAAATTTGATTTTGGGCTTTAGCGATATGGGAACAGTGAATCAGAAAATTTGAGATCAGACGACATAAGAATACCCAAATCACGAACACATTTTTTGCTTTCCATCAAACTACTATTATTTAACAGATACCTATATTTTACATTTTTATTTCCTACATGAAGTACACAGCATTTATTTATAGCAATGTTTAACTGCCATTTGCTGGCCCGTACTAGGATCCCCAAATTTTAAAAGGGGGTTTTGTGTCGGCTATAATCGAGATTTTTTTGGGAGGGGTATAGCCCCCCTCAGTGGCGTGCCCAGGATTTCATTTCGGGGGGGGGCGGTCTGGGAGGGGTACATAGTAACCCTGAGGGAGGGTCTGGGGGGCGGCAGCCCCCCCAGTAATGGGGGATCTGGGGGGCGATAGCCCCCAGTGGGGTCAAAGGGCAGAGCCCTTTGTCAGGAGAGTCCGGGGGCAGAATGCCCCCTGCGGGGAGAAAATTTTTAATTTAAGGCCCTAAAATACACTAGAAATTTTAATTCCAGATGATAATTAAAACAAAATTTAAGGTGTTTTTATTCCTATACATTTAAAACATGTGTTTAAAACGTTAATAAAAGGTTAATAGTGTTTATAGTAGTTTTATTTAACATGTATGCCTTAACTATTAAGCAGCAAAATCGATTTGAAATTGAAAAACTGAGATAAATTGTCAATTTAAACTACCCGCGAAGCGGGGAAAATTTGGTTTTTTGACTATTAATATGCTTTTGGAAGGCATCAGGAAAAGTTTCTGTATTAATATTTAAGAAAAAAACATTTACTCACCCAAAATAAAAAAACCTAAACGGCCCCCCATTACTAAAAAATCCGGCTTCGCCGGTTTTCGGGGGGGGGCGGCCGCCCCCCCCGCCCCCCCTGGGCACGCCACTGGCCCCCCTGCCCACCGATGCCCCAAAGTCAATTTGCAAGGTATAAATTTATATTTATTGTCAGAAACACTTTTTTATAACATTAAACCTGATACCATAAGACTGGCGGCAATTGCAGTTATCGAATCACAAATGTGAAGTTCTTCATATTCAAAATCATAGCAAAGAGTTAATTTGTAAATATAAGCTTGGTAATAACGTACTTGCAACTACAGAATTGGTGCGTGACCTAGGTGTTTATATATCCCAAGATATGAAATTCTCTAAACACTGTGAAATCACAGCAAAAAAAGCTATGAGAGTGACATCACTAATTTTTAGAACATTCAATTCAAACTCTAGAAATAATTTTCTCAGAGCATATAAGTCCTATGTTAGACCAATTTTGGAGTATGCTAGTGCAGTTTGGATTTTGGAACCCATATTTACAAAAGGATATAAACATTTTGGAAAAAGTGCAACAAAATTTCACTAGACGTTTGTTTTATAAATGCAAGTTGTTACCTGTTGGTTATGAACATAGACTGAATTACCTAGGTTTAGAAAGATTAAAGGATCGAAGAGACAAAATTGATTTATATATAAAAAAAAATAAGTGCAAAAATTATACATTGCTTAAACAATTTGCAAGCCAATGATTTTTTTAAGTTTAACTTGCAGCCCACCCGTGGTCATCCATTTAAATTGACAATCGAAGACTGCCGAATTAATGCAAGGAAATTTTCTTTTGCAAATAGGGTGGTTACACCTTGGAACAATCTACTCCCATCTCAAGTAACTGTCGATTCTTTGGATGCATTCAAGAAAAATTTTAAAACTGACTTAAAAAGCGCTCTTTTTGAGCCTTTAAAGTCATATCAGATAGCTATGTTCATTGATAATTAATTAGAATTGTAATTCATATTGGCGGCAATTAAGTCGCAGATTTGATGTTGTTGATGAAAAAAAAGGAAAAAAAATAGAAAAAGAAAAAAAAAAGAGAAAAAAAATACAATGAAATGATGAAAACAGTATGAATTAAACTATGCATAGACTATGCTTAGTATAAAATTAATTCTGTCATCTGATCATTAAAAAAAAACCTAAAAACGCTTAAACTACTTATTTACAAGGCAGGAGGCGGGGAGGGTGGTACAGGTTTGTACTAAACGTGTACTAAAAATCGATTAGAGATTTCCACGCTACAAATACTAAATAAAAACATGTTTATAGATCAATTGACCTGAAGATCTTGTTTTTAAACTTTAAAAAATTATTGAAACACGATTTTTGATAATATGGGGTAAAATATAGGCAAAAAATGACAATATTTTATGTACACAATTTTTACTGTCAAGAAAAAATTTTAAATTAAAATAAAAACTTTGTTTTAAAATTGCTGGAAGTCCGGAGAATCTAAAAATTTACAAAAAAATTATAAATTCGATAGTCACATGGACCACAAAAAATATAGACAACAAATTTGTTTTTGTTTTAAAAGCTAATTTAAGCTTATTTTTAATCAGATTTATTCTTTCAAAGCCTAAACGAAGCTTAAAAATCAAGTTAAATTGTATTATGAGGCATTTTTATTAAATTATCCCATTTTTAGGCGGTTGTGGAAAAATTGGTGAAGACCAGAAAAAAAGTAAAAATATTTTTAGAACCACCAGACTCTTGACAATCTAACAAATATTCATTTACATTTTGTTAAAGCACTATTAAAAAAATTTTCTTAACAGCATAAAATGTACCTTAAAAAAGGTCCTTTTTGGCTATAAAACACCATTTATTTTCTTAAAGGGTAGTTTAATCACTTTTTAATGCCCAAAATTAAGATCGCAAAGTCAGAATTGACCTAGAAACATGTTTTTTGTTTATGTTTGTTTGGTGGAATTCTTAAAGTGATTTTTGGTACACATTTAGTACTTGTACTGGGGAGAGGTTTTTTTTTTGGGGGGTTATACCCTCCCAAAATGCCGATTATAGCCGACACCAACTCTCCCCCTTAAACTTTGGGGGTACCCCGGACACCCCACTCCCTAAAATAACAAACAACCTGAAAGCGTAATTAATACATCGTTTTAAAAAACATAACTTTAACATTTAAAATATTGAATAATATAACACAGAGAGTAGGCGTACTTATATTTGTATTTAGTTAATTTTTTATGAAATATTTTAAAAGTAATTTCATTTTTTTTTTCAAATTTTTAAACCAATTATTTAATTCAATCAATATCAACAAAAAATGTTCGTGAATAAACAAAACATACTTATTTCTATCAATGACATTCCAATTCAATTGAAGATTCTTTCTTTTTTTGTCAAAATTTGATGCAATTGACGAGTGTGGCAGTGCGTAATAAAAATTAAGCAGACTTTTAAAATCTAAATGCTCACATACAAAAGACAAAACTTCTCCTGGCAAATTTTGTATGGTAATTTTACAATTCAAAAATTTTTTTGGTGCCATTGTCTGCTTTAAAATACGAAATATTTGGCTAACGGTAATTCCCATGGACCATGGACCAACTCGGACCCAACATGGACCCGCCCATGAGGGGTGAAACACTCTCTGTAACAATACAAAACAATATAAAACTGTTAGTGCACTTCAGGCTTAGGCTTAGGCTTAGGCTTAGTCTGAATCTAAGCCTAAGCCTAAGCCTTTTAAAAGTTAAAACTAACAACTTTATATTGATTTGTATTGTTAAAGAGAGTGTTTCACCCCTCATGGGCGGGTCCATGTTGGGTCCGAGTTGGTCCATGGTCCATGGGAATTACCGTTAGCCAAATATTTGCTTTTTAAAAACTTAAATCATTAATTATTCGAAATTCCAAATGATGAACGCAGTCAGTTTCGCAATGCAATCTACCAGGGTTGCCAGGTCTAAAAATGAAAAAGGGGCTCTTTTTCGGACAAAAAGGGGCAAAAGGGGCTATCGAAATTGTCGAAAAATGCCAAAATTTGAAAAAAGGGGCTATTTTTGGAGTAAAAAGGGGCTATTTTTAAAAACTATCGATTTTTGTTAAATAAAGGCAAAAATATAGATTACACACATATTTCATTGTTTTTTAAACTATTTAAAGCAGTATTTAAGCAATTCAAATGCTTATAACTTCAATATTAATCAATTAAACACAATAAAAATATTTTTATTGCATAAAAACACATTTTTAAATTGAACATTTCAAATTTAAAGAACTCTTTTATAAACTATTTTTTTTTTGAATTTAACCAAAATTTTAACCAAAACCAAAACCAAAATTTAAAAAAAAAAAAAATTTTAAATTTTAAAAATTTTGTCAGCATAACAGCTTAACAGCTGCGATTGCCCCGATCGCAGCCACTCTATAGGTTCTAATTTAATACTAAAACAATTTTTTAATAAACATAAAACCAATAAATTTTTCATTAGGGTAAAAATTTTAAAAAAAAGCTGCTGGGGTACAAATTTTTAATTAATTTTTAATCTTGCAAATTCTAAGCAGCAAAACACTTTTAAATTTAAAATATTGTTTTAATTATTACAAGTCAGTTTTCATGCCACAAATCACAAACAATTAAAAAAAATGCAATATCAAAAAAATAATAAATAACAAGTTAGAGTTTTAGAGTTATTAACGGTTTTTGGCGGTCCGGCGTGTGGGTTTTACCCCATTGATTTTCGTCCGTCCGCTCAGTCGATGTGTGTTTTACCCCTCCCCAAAAGCCAAATGTACGTTATTCTGAAAGATCTTAGCAAAACTTAAAAATTATTATGATAAATTTTTATTTTTATTATTTAATGTTGTATTTTTTGAAACAAATTGTAAAATAAAAAAACCGCCACTTGCTTTTAAATTTATAATTATTGGAAATTTGTATAAATGAATTTAAACAAAAATGATAATGTTACATTTTATTTAACGAACTGAGACAGCCATTACATCAATAGATTGGAAAAATAAAGCGAAGTTTTGCGCAGAGCGAAACGATATCTGATAGTGAAGGAAAGCGAAGCGAAGATTAGAAAAGACAAAAAAAAAGTAAAAAAAATCTTTGAAACAAAAAAAAACAGTGAATTTCCAGCAGCAGCATGAATGATTCTAGGAAATTTGAACGCCAGCACTTGATCGCCGAGCATTAGACCGCCAGCATTAGAACGCCGCGCACTTGAACGCCGAACATTAGACCGCCGAGCATTAGACCGCCGTAGTACGCGTTGTTTTAAAAAGGACGTTAAAACTCCCCGCCAAGGTGGTATAAACTTCCCCCAAAGAATAAAAAAACTTGATAGAATATAAAAAATGTTTTTAATATAATATTTAAACAAAGCAATGTTGTTTTAACAATAAACGATAAGTCAAAAATTTATATTTTTTTGAAATTAAAGAAAAAAACTTAGTAAACGGTTAGTTTTTTAATAATTTAAACCTGTTTTTCCCAAGCCTAAGCGAAACCTAAACATCAAACTAAATTTTTATGATAAATTTATATTTAATGGGGTTTTTTTTTTCAGATAACTATTTTTTCCTAAGCCTAAGCAAAACCTAAAAATTAAACAAAAAGTTTATACTTAATAGTTTGTTTTGCAAAGACAAAAAAAAAACTAAAACTTTTTAGTTTTGGGGAGTTTATACTGTCGTAGTGCTGTGTTGATATGTCTCTGCAGGTTGCGGAAACCAAAAATTTGCATAAAATTTATATGCAATACTGCGGCGTTCTAATGCTTGGCGTTCTAATGCTCGGCGTTCAAGTGCGCGGCGTTCTAATGCTGGCGGTCTAATGCTCGGCGATCAAGTGCTGGCGTTCAAATTTCCGGACACCGCATGAATAATAGTACTAAACAACCATTTAAAAGTGTACAATATCACCAGCAGTGATCATTTTCTCAAAGATTTTGGACAATTTTCGTTGTTTTTTTTATTTTTGAAGCTGACCCAAAAAAGGGCCATAAAAGGGGCTATTTTTGGGAGAAGGGGCTAAAAAAGGGGCTAAGGGCTATTTTCAAATTTTAGGGGCTATCGGCCCAAAAAAGGGGCTAAAAATAGCCCCAAAGGGGCTAACCTGGCAACCCTGCAATCTACCGTCATATTTCGAGCTCGACTAGACAAACACTAATTTCCACCGACTCTGACTCCGTCTCAAATTTCTGCAAATTATATATGGTGTCCGGAAATTTCGTCTTCTACATCTCGTCTTTCAACATCTCGTCTTTTACATCTCGTCTTCGGAAAACTCGTCTTTTAAACAACTCGTCTTCGGAAAACTTGTCTTTTGGATGCGATTTTGTAAACGTACTTTCAAAAATGCGAGTTTCGACCCCAATGATAAAATTTTCTTTGATTTTTGGGTTTTGCTTAGGCTTAGGAAAAATAAATAAGGTTTTTACTCTTCAGTTCAAAAAGCATCATTAAATACAAATTTACCATGATAAAGTTTTGCTTGATTTTTAGGTTTTGCTTAGGCTTAGGTTCTCAGTTTTTTGAATAAATCATTTAATAAAAGTTTATCATGATAAAAATTTTGCTTGATTTTTGGTTTTTGCTTAGGCTTAGGTAAAAAAAGGTTTTCAATGCATTGTTTTAGTCGAAAAATAAGAGAAACTTGTCTTTTAAAAAGTGCGTTTACAAAATCACATCCAAAAGACGAGTTTTCCGAAGACGAGATGTTTAAAAAACGAGTTTTCCGAAGACGAGATGTTTAAAAAACGAGTTTTCCGAAGACGAGATGTAGAAGACGAGATGTGTAAAGTCGAGATGTAGAAGACGAAATTTCCGGGAACCATTATATATTGATGTGCAGGTTAGGCGGAATGAACAAAATCTCAAACAAAATGAACTAATTTGAATGTTTTTTGAATCAATTTAGCTTTTTCTAGGTGTAAATTTTTACAAATTAATAATTTTTACTTGCAATACCCTATAAACAACAGTAAATTAAGTTTAAAAACCATAAAATTAGTAAATTTAAAATAGAATATAATTAATTAATCTCGAGAAACTTATAAACTTCCAATTATTATTCTAGTGCAAGAACATGGTTTAGATTCTTGTTTTTGTTTGATAAAAATTTTTCATGTGAGTTTAGGGTTTGGCTAAGAGTTAAGAGTCATTATTTTCGGTTTTTAAATTGAAACATTAGTTATGATAAATATTAAAGATATTTTATGTTACAAAATTTCCGGAACAAACTTTAAGACAATGAAAACATTATTTTTCCTAGGCCTAAGCGAAACCTTGAAATCAAGATAAAAGTTTAAAAAACTTAAAACCCATTTAAATGCCAAATGATTTAATGCTTAAAGAAAAAAAATTTCTTTCGGAAGATATTATGCCGAAAATATTCTTTCCGTACACCAAAAGGTTTATAAAAACATTGTAGAAAGCTTTTAAAAAATTTTACAACTCAAACTTAGGCTAATTTCTGTGATATATTGCACGAAAATTACGTAATTCAAGCAATGCTGACAAAATTTGCCTAATAATAAAAACTACGGTAAGTTACGGTAGATTTTGGACGGAGTCGGAGTCGGTGGAATTTAGTGTTTGCCGGTGTTATTACGTGGAGCCAGGGTGTCCGGAAATTTCGTCTTCTACATCTCGTCTTTCAACATCTCGTCTTCTACATCTCGTTATCGGAAAACTCGTCTTTTAAACTCGTCTTCGGAAAACTCGTCTTTTGGATGCTATTTTGTAAACGTACTTTTAATAATGCGAGTTTCGACCCCAATGACAAAATTTTCTTTGATTTTTGGGTTTTGCTTAGGCTTAGGGAAAAAATAAGGTTTTTACTATTCAGTTCAAAAAGCATCATTTTCTTTGATTTTGGGTTTTGCTTAGGCTTAGGGAAAAAATAAGGTTTTTACTATTCAGTTCAAAAAGCATCATTAAATACAAATTTACAATAATAAAGTTTTGCTTGATTTTTAGGTTTTGCTTAGGCTTAGGTTCTCAGTTTTTTAAATAAATCATTTAATAAAAGTTTATCATTATAAAAATTTTACTTGATTTTTGGCTTTTGCTTAAGCTTAGGTAAAAACGGTTTTCAATGCATTGTTTTAGTCAAAAAATGACAGAAACTTGTTTTTTGAAAAGTGCGTTTACAAAATCACATCCAAAAGACGAGTTTTCCGAAGACGAGATGTTTAAAAGACGAGTTTTCCGAAGACGAGTTGTAGAAGACGAGATGTTGAAAGACGAGATGTAGAAGACGAAATTTCCGGGAACCAGATCTACCGTGACATTACGTAGTTTTTATCATTAAGCAAATTTTTTCCTTGATGACTCAAGTACACAATTTTCGTTCAATATATCATAGAAATTAGTGGATTTTGATTTGTAAAAGTTTAAAAACTTTTTAATAGTATTTTTAAAAGCCTTTTGGTGTCCGAAAAAAATATTTATTAACATAATATCTTCCAAAATAAATATTTTTTCTTTAGGCAGTAAATCATTTTGCATTTAAAAAGCTTTTAAAAATTTTTAAACTTTTATCTTGATTTTTAGGTTTCGTTTAGGCTTAGGAAAAAAAGTTTTTTTTGTCTTTAATTTTATTCTGTGGGGGGGGGGGGGGGGGCGGGGGGGGGTTGCTGGAGGGGGAAACTTTCTAACATAAAACATCTTTGATTTTTATCATAACTAATGTTTTAATTTAAGAACCGGAATTTTGTTTCTCGTGTCCCCTTGCATAATGAATCTTGGAACCCTTAAGCCCACCCTAAAATTCACATGAAAAATCTTTATCAAACAGATAAAACAAAAATCTAAACCATGTTCTTGCGCTAAGTTAGTAATTGGAAGTTTATAAGTTTCTTGAGAATAATTTTGAATTATATTTTTTTTTAAATTTACTAATTTTATGGTTTTTAAACTTAATTTAATGATCTAAATAGTGTTATTTTTTACAATTTTATCATTTTTATTAATTTCTAAAAATTTACACAAAGAAGGAGCTAATTTTATTAAAAAATCCACTTTAACATTACTTAATTTTTTTCGTTCTAATATTGTGTTTCATTGCGCCTAGCTTGCCCAAATCAACCGTATTTTATGTACCGCGCTGAATATCGGCTCATTCGTGCGCGGAAATTCGTGCGCACAAATTTTCGCTACGTCCTGTTTCACCAGAAATTTCTGTCTTGTGTCACTGGCTCCGGTTCCCGGAAATTTCGTCTTCTACATCTCGTCTTTCAACATCTCGTCTTCTACAACTCGTCTTCGGAAAACTCGTCTTTTAAACATCTCGTCTTCGGAAAACTCGTCTTTTAAACATCTCATCTTCGGAAAACTCGTCTTTTGAATGTGATTTTGTAAACGCACTATTTAAAAGACATGTTTCTCCTTTTTTCGACTTAAACAATGCATTAAAAACGTTTTTTTACCTAAGCTTAAGCAAAAGCCAAAAATCAAGCAAAATTTTTATTAAATGATTTATTCAAAAAACTGAGAACCTAAGCCTAAGCAAAACCTAAAAATCAAGCAAAACTTTATCATGGTAAATTTGTATTCAATGATGCTTTTTGAACTGAATAGTAAAAACCTTATTTTTTTTCCAAAACCTAAGCAAAACCGAAATCAAAGAAAATGATGCTTTTTGAACTGAATAGTAAAAACCTTATTTTTTCCCTAAGCCTAAGCAAAACCCAAAAATCAAAGAAAATTTTGTCCTTGGGATCGAAACTCGCATTATTGAAAGTACGTTTACAAAATAGCATAAATAAAGGATAAGAAGAGAGAGAAAGAGTAGAGAGATTAGAGAGTAAGTCGTAATTTAGTTTTGTAATGGTAAACACTAAATTCCACCGACTCCGACTCCGTTCAAAATCCACCGTAACTTACCGTAGTTTTCAACATTATGCAAATTTTGTCATTGTTGATTCAATTACACTATTTTGGTGCAATATATCATAGAAATTAGTCAGAATTTAAGTTGCAAAAGTCTTTAACATGCTTCCAACAAGATTTTTAACAACCTTTTGGTGTCCAAAAATAATATTTTCGGCATAATATTTCCGAAATAAGTATTTTTTTATTATTCGGCATTTCAATAACTTTTAAACTTTTTTAGATTTTAATCTTGATTTTTAGGTTTCGTTTAGGCTTAGGAAAAATAATATTTTTTTGTCTCAAGTTTTGTTCTGAAAAATTTTCTAACATAAAACATTTAGAGTATTTATTATAAAAAAGTTTAAATTTAAAAACGAAAAACCCTGAATTTTAACCTTTGACTAAACCCTCAATTTGCCTGAAAAATCTTTACTCAAACAGATCAAAACAAGAATCGAACTATGGTCTTGCACTAGAATAATAATTGGAAGTTTTATCAGTTTCTCGAGATTCAATTAATTATATTAGATTTTAAATGCAATAATTTAATGGTTTTTAAACTTAATTTAATGTTTTTTATAGTTTAATGCAGTTAAAAATATTAATTTTAAAAATTTACATGTAGAAAGAGTTAAATTGATTCAAAAAGCATTTAAATTTGATCATTTTGTTCTAGTTTCTGTTGATTCCGTCTAACCTGAACATCAATTTATAATCCCTTCTCTCTCCTTTCCTCTCTCTTCTCTCTCGTCTCGGAAAACTCGTTTTTTACATCTCTCTCGGAAAACTCGTCTTTTAAACATCTCGTCTTCGGAAAACCCGTTTTATGGATGCGATTTTGTAAACACACTTTTTAAAAGACAAGTTTCTCCTATTTTTTTACTAAAACAATATTTGGAAACACTTTTTTACCTAAGCCTAAGCAAAAGCCAAAAATCAAGCAAAATTTTTATTTAATGATTTATTCAAAAAACTGAGAACCTAAGCCTAAGAAAAACCTAAAAATAAAGCAAAACTTAATCATGGTAAATTTATATTTAATGATACCTTTTTAACTAAAGAGTAAAAACCCTATTTTTCCCCTAGACCTAAGCAAAACCCAAAAATCAAAGAAAATTTTATCATGGGGGTGAAAACTCGTATTTTTATAATACCTTTACAAATTCCCATCCAAAAGGCGAGTTTTCCGAAGACGAGATGTTTAAAAAACGAATTTTCCGAAGACGAGATGTAGAACACAAGATGTTGAAAGACGAGATGTAAAAGACGAAATTTCCGGACACCCATTGTTTGGAATTGAATAATATGTATTTAGTTTTTTCAAAAAGCAAATGTTTTGACATATTTGTAACAGACAAATTGGCACCAAAAAAATTTTTTGAATTGTAAAATTTGCCTACAAAATTTGCCAGGAGAAGTTTTGTCTTTTGTATGTGAGCATTTAGATTTTAAAAGTCTGCTTAATTTTTATTACGCACTGCCACACTCGTCAATTGCATTCAATTTTGACAAAAAAAGAAAGAATCTTCAATTGAATTGGAATGTCATTGATAGAAATAAGTATGTTTTGTTTGTTCACAAACATTTTTGTTGAATCTGATTGAATTAAATAATTGGTTTAAAAATTTGAAAAGAAAATGAAATTACTTTAAAATATTTCGTAGAGAATTGACTAAATACAAATATAAGTACGCCTACTCTGTGTTATATTATTCAATATTTTAAATGTTAAAGTTATGTTTTTTAAAACGATGTATTGAGTTCCGCTTTCAGGTTGTTTGTTATTTTAGGGAGTGGGGTGTCCGGGGTACCCCCAAAGTTTAAGGGGGAGGATTGGTGTCGGCTATAATCGGCAGTTTGGGAGGGTGTAGCCCCCGAAAACCTGCCGGTGCATTATTAAATGTGTACCAAAAATCAGTTTGAGAATTCCACCCAACAAACATAATTAAAAAACATGTTTCTAGGTCAATTCTGAACTTGCGATTTTAATTTTGGCCAATAAAAAGTGAGCAACATACTCTTTAAGAAACTAATTGGTGTTTTATAGCCAAAAATGACCTTTTTTAAGCATACATGGGCACGGGGGGGTTGGGGGGGGGGGTTAACCCCCCAAATTCTGAGAAGTGGGGTTTAACCCCCCCCCCACTCAGAAGTGGGGGGGAGAAAAAGTTAACCCCCCCAATTTTGGAAAAATGAAAAAAAAAATGTCTTTAAAATGACTTCTAACTGCCTCCAAACTTAAGTTTTGAGGTCAAAATGAATGTTTTAAGCAATAAAAAGCTCAAAAATGCAATAAAAAGGGCTTTTTGACCTTAAATTAGCGTTTTTTACCTATTTTTCCTTCAAAATCGAAAAACGATATGGGTAAAATGCACTCCAGAAAAAAAACGATATGGGTATTTTGCGTTTCTCGGATTTTAACCCCCCTAATTTGGGGTTTAACCCCCCCCCCCCCACTCCGGGACCGAGGCTTCCCTGTTTGTTTTTCAACACGTTGTATGCTGTAAAATTTTTTTTAATAGTGCTTTAACAAAATGTCAATGGATATTTGTTAGATTGTGAAAAAGTTGATGGTTCTGAAAATATTTACTTTTTCTGGTGCTTCACCAATTTTTGGCAACCGCCTAAAATGAATTGTGTAATAAAATGCCTAGTGATACTAATATGACTTGATTTTTGGTTTCTGGTATATTGGTTTGTGAAAGAATAATTGATTAAAGATAACTTTAAAATTGCCTTTAAATTTTATCGATTTTTGCCACTTTATGTTAGCGTTAAAGTTTTTCCACTTGCTAAAAGCATCCACTATGGGACGGCGTATGCCAGAAAACAAAAGATGATCAACTTGCCGACTTATGGAGGCGGGGAATATGGAGGATCTTCAGGAAAAGAGGCTAACGAGAGGGTTGTTGAAGAAGACGCCGAATGGATGAAGAGCAACTATTGGTGTTCAATGCTTACTGACTTTGATGGCCATCCTTGCTAACCTGTGCAAAAGGTTTTGAACCTTGCTTGTGATGATTGACCGTTATTTTCAGTGCAATTTGGAGATTACAGAGAACATGGTGGATGTTTGGTGGTATCTGGCCTCCTGCGGAGACGATTTTTGTTGTAGGGGAAAAAGAGAGATGTGACCAAGTTGTTAAAGAGTTCTTGACAGTGGCGATTTGGGCGAAGATGCACTCCTGTTCTGAGTTTTCGGTTTGTTGTGATTGGAAGAGTTTGTAGTACCGGCCCAGGCTTTTAAAAGTTAGCATCGGTTGGTACAGAAATTGT
>JASAMX010023500.1:0-11746 GCA_030248175.1 Microlaimidae sp. YZB2_3 | reverse complement strand
TGATTGACAGTTACTTGAGACGGAAGTAGAAGGAAGTAAATATAATCATGTAATTTATTTCTATATTGATTTTATTTCTGTAAATTTGTTTGTTAAATCCCTGAGTTTTTTCTGAATTTTGTCTTATTAATCGTCAAAAAAACAGAGAACAAAATAATGACGCACGCACACATATTAAAGCTAGGGATAGATTATAATGTTAGCAAAAACACCTGTGTAATTTAGTTTTTGCTTTTATTTCTGTATATTTGCCCCAATTCTCAAACTTAATCTTAATTGCGTCATATTTATTAACGAAACAAGCAGTGAATTCGAACGATGAATCATAAAGTAAGTTGCCTGTCAATCAAAATTAGAGAGGTTATAATCTACATTTGAAGTAGAACACTTTTAAATAGTTGTTATTTTAAATAAAGAATAATTGGCAAAATTCAACGTAAAATTTCTTCACGTTTTTATGGTGTTTAATAGGTTTTTTGGATCAAATTAAATTTAAAAATAAAAAAGGCATAAAAATTTATTTTTGTAATAAAAGTTTAAACTTGAAAATTTGCCGCGGTCGCTTAAAGTTCTGAATCCCGCACAATTTTGCCCATGTAAAATTAATTTTTATTATTTTCGCGAAAAATAATATTGAGACCAAATGCTTATTTTTCGGCCTTAGGCTTATGATAATTATGTCCTCCAAAAATTTATAAATTTTTAGGAAAAATGTGTATGATTTTATTTTATTAGCAATGCGTGCACGAAGTGTCAAACTCTTAAAAAAGGTATCTACTAGGGATTAAAAAGATTAATTGAAACCTTAACTGAAACCTTAATTGCATACTAGTTTTTTCTAACTTATTCCCAATAAACCTAAATTTTAAATTAATTTAATCTTTAATTTAATCGAAATTATCGAATTTAGTATCGATATAGGTTAAAATTAAGGTTAAATTAATATCGATATAGGTTTCGATTAATTTAATCGAAAAAACCCCTGTTTTATTAGATTAAATTAAGGTTTCGATTAAAAAGTAGGCAGGTTATACCAAAAAAACAAAATGGATCAAAAGCACTCACATATAGTAAAACTAAGTAGGTCAGTAAATATATGTACACCATATGTGAACACGCTGATTGTTTCCTAAAACAAAGCGTAACACACACCGCTGAGTACAAACCGAATTATTTCGCGTTTTTTTATTTATTGTTTTATTTATTAATATTTATTTATTTATATTCTTTTAATTAGTTCATAAATAATTTATTTAGCTGAATTATTAGTTAGTGAATTAAGTTGCATTTAGTTTTTGATTGTCCCGCAGATATTGTATAGACTGTTAGCAATTTAATCATTTAACTTTGAGATGGGACAGTGGCTGCTGCGTGTGTTACACATAATAATCCCGTAGTCATAACACGTTTAACGGCCACTTTCATAAGTTAGCTGTGTCCTTGTTTCTCTCCTAATTTCGCCCTTTTACTGAATACCTTGGTGTGTACATTTCAGGCATTTTTGCAATTTAGGTGAACCAAATAGGTCAATATACTAAAGAAAAATACACAAAATATAATAATGAAACGTAATCAAAACCTAAATATATGGCTGAAATTAATCGTAATTGAAACCTTAATTGAAATTATTTGAATAAATTTATCAAATCGTATTAAACTTAAAATTAGACCATTTAATCTTTAATTTAATGGAAACTACTAATCGGTTAATTTTCAACCCTAGTATCTACGACAAAATAGCGCTGAAAATGTCATTCCGCTGTCAATTACGTAAAAAAAAAAAAAAAATTAGTGGATTTTGTCGGCAGTAAACAATTTTGTCTATTTTTGGTGGTTACAAAAGGAGAAAACAGCTTCCGCAACACCATTTCAATGGCGGTAGGGGTTATGTTTTCGAGAAAATACATTTTTAACAATCCACAAGCAAAGATATTTTCACCAAGTGCGTTGAATACTGATGTTAAAATCCTTCAGGCTGCAATTAAGGACGTAACCGCTTGCCGTCGGAAAGAAATAAGGAATGAACGCGTGAAGATAAAAATAACTAAAAAAAAAAATTCTGTTAAAGATAAATTTTATCAGCGTGAAAATAGATGACTGGTAAAATAACCACTCGTTTTTTGAGAAAATATCCCGTGCCAAGAAAAACATCACACGACTAAATAATAATTGGTTACATAACCGCTGAAAACTTTTTTTTTTAATTTTTCCCGCTCACAAGTTTATTGTTTATTTCTTCCTGGCGGAGAGCGGTTACGCCCTTAATTTTAGCCTGGAAGATTTTAGCTTTAGTGGTGATGTAACCAAGTATTATTAAGTTGAGTCAGGTGTCTCTCCAAGTGATATTTTCTCGAAAAACGAGTGGTTACTTTACCACCTACCTATTTTCACCCTGATAAAATTCATCTTTAGCTGGCTCACTGGTTTAAGGCAGTCTGCAATAATAGTTTCTTGTAGTAATAATAATATTAATAATTAATTAATACGCTGCATAATAATAGTAAATTATGAATATGAACTAGACCGAAACAATAATTTCAAAAAGACCAGAATATTCTTAAGAGTAGAAAGGTGCAAAAATATTGCATGTTTTGGATAGTGAGATATTTTAATATAGTTGTAATATAAACCTGAAAATAAAAAAATTAAAAATTATAATTTTCGATCTGCTGAGGCAATTCAAACTGTTTTTAATACAAGTATAAAATAATTTTATTCAAAAAATTTTAGACAGGTCTTGCTTGCATTTTTGATTTCATCTTTTAATGTGCTATTTTTATTCAATATCATGCGTAATGAAATTTCTGACAGTTATTTTAAACCTAAATAAAAACACTGAAATTCAATGTAGCATATTGTATAAAAAAAATTTCACCGCCTAATTCTCAGTTTTAATTTATTATATGTTTGTATATTATACGGTCATTTGTCTTTAATTTATAGCTCTGACTTATATTATGTGAATGACAAATTTTTGGTTTAAAACCTTATATTGTTAGATACCATCCACATAAAAAAAATATAAAAAAGTATTAAAAATAATATTAAATCCTGTTAGATACGTGCTAGCGATGTTTCTCTACTCTCTAATACCGTGCTTCGGAGCTCGCGCCACTTATAGAGCAGAATGAGCTTGTGGCTCCGAAGTTCCGTTCGTTAAATGAGCGATTTCAAGCTTATTTAAAGCTCTAAATATGTGTCAAGGTATTTTATTCGCATTTTTAGGACTTTTTTTATTGTTTTTAATAAGTTTTGAAAAAAGTTAGTTTATTCTATTTTGGAAAAAAAAATATCTAGGTTAGTGCATTTAATTTCGGCACTTTTTGTTTTTCTTATATAACTTTTCACTGTATGGCCCGATTTTCATGTTTGATAGCTCATTTTGTGGCTTTCAGAATACTGCGTTGCGTCACAAAGGTTTCACTGTACGAAAGTAGTTTTTGTACTTAATTCAATGAGTTTTTTAAAAAAATAGAAAATTGCCGAAAATTAAATTTTAATTTCGGCACTTTACAAACAATCGATTGTTTCTCAGTCAAAAAAATCATCATTTTCAAAAATTTAAAAGCTTATCATTATCTCCAGACAGTTTTCTTTAATTTAAGCTTCTATTTTTTTGTTCAACGTTTTTTGCTTCTACTTTTGCCAAATGGTATCAAAGTGAGCAAAATTTGGGGAAAAAGTGCATTAATTTCGGCACTTTTTAAAAGGACCCCTTTAATCGAGTTTAACTGCAGTGCTATGACCCCTACATATTTCAACGTTGTCTTTTAACTATTTACAACTACAATTTAACACCTGACCACTTAATTCAACCCGTTTTTACCTACAGCAATATGTGTGCCGAAATTACACTATTTTATTTTATAACGATTGCTCACCACAGACGCAACGTAGAACCACGGGAACTAAAAATTCGGAAAATAGACAAAATTTTACCAGTACAGTTTAATTTTTAAACCAATTTATTGCGTAATCATGAAATGCTCATGTTCTAAAAACGAGTAACAATTTTATTTTTTTCAAATCACACAATTTCACATGAAAATATCATAACATAACAAATAAAAAGCTTACGACAGTCATCTACATATAATTAGCTCTCATTTGAGCTATCAAACGTCGTATTCCGTCCAGGATTACCAAAGATATAGTCCAAAATCAAAAATGCCCAATTTGGAAAAGTATCGAAATTAAATTCACTACCCTATATTGACTTTCTAATTATTCATGAAATTAGTACAAAAATAGAGCGGAGCTCCGTAGGTCAGAGAGTTGCTCCGGATCTTCACAAAACGAAGTTCCGCTCCGGAGCTTAGAATACGCGCACCCTTTTTATTTACAACTCATCGTTTTACTTCTCACCAGAATTGAATTGATTCTTCACTCATTTTTTTGCCCAATGACATCATTATTGTTAAATTACCATTCCTCGATCCATATAATCCTCGTTTTAATTTATTAGTAAGTATTTTAATGTGCAAAAAACGGCTGAGCTTAAGCACTAAGCGACTATGAAAAAAGGTGAACTCAGACGTATTTTATTATAATAAATCAACCTAAACGACATGTCTATATGAATGTTCTGTTATTATTTTTGAGCTTGTAAATTTATAAGGGACTTCAAATTTCTCGTAGAATTATTTGATACCGATATTTTGTTAGCATATGGTTTCCTAATTTAAAAAAAGTCTAAAAGATCTTTAAAGATCTTTTTCGAAAAAAAATCTATCCAGATTTAATTGACCTAATTACGTTTCGTTCAACGTCCATTAGTTGAAAGTGACTTTTAAGTGCTTGATATATTCGTGTTTTTATTGATTTACAAGTTTTTAACACCAAACAACGATTAAACAAATTCGGGGGAAGTGGGTGGTGATTAAAATACCAGCGTGAGTGTTACTAAGTAGGTCTGAAACGGCCCATGTCCCCTTGAGCACACCCTGGTAGATTCGAAGGTAAACATATTTCGTTTATTGTTCTTTTGTTTATCTTTGATATATCTCTGACCGGTCTTTGTGAAAATCTTTGAATATGTGTGTTTAATTTATTTTAAATTAGCGCATTTACAAAAGGCAACTGTATCTGCAAAGGCGCCTGTACAAAAATAACGCGAGGTTGAAAAAAGTAAATTAATACAGTTTTCCAATGTAATCATAGATTTATACAATGATTATATTAGTGTTTAGTTACAATTCCAATCAATAAACTAATATAATTATCGTATAAATTAACCATTTTCTTTAAAAGATATACTCACTTTAAAATATTTTTGAATATGTATTATTTTTGGATATAGACTATAGGAATAATAAGTTCAAAATGTGTACTAATGTTTTAAATTAAACATTAAATCAAATTAAATATATATGAATTGTGTATTAATCTTTATTTTTAATCCAACCACGGTTTTGCTCATTAAATAAAAAAGTGGGCGGAGTATAAAAGCTGTGGTTAATTAAAAACTTGAAGAAACTAAACGCTTTCTTGTGGAAAAATATACTTTTTTTAATTTGTGCACAGAGATGATTTACCACAACCGAGTTGTTTTTATAAATTTTTTAAATTTAATGGACGATTTTTTATCTACCGTTTAACGTGTAAGCTTCCGCAGTGAAAATGTTGTGGTAGTGAATTAAAAAAATTGAACGAAAAACAATAATCAAAAATTGCACTTTACAAGTAGTTTTACAGATTTATCAACGACGGTACATACATCAAAGCTATGATTTTGTGTTATTTTATTGAAAAACAATATTAAGAAGAGTTTTCCCGGTTAAGTTGGTGGAAAAAGTCGAAAAAAAATTATTTATTAACCCGTTCCCGTGAAGGCCTTTTCCCTCACCACAACCGTGAAACCTTTGTACGACAAAGGTAAAACCTTCGTCTCACGGTAGTGGTAAATTCGTATGACAAAAGTCGTACGTAAACCTTATCGCGGTAAGCTCTTTGCATGACCTAGGTTTCTTCCGTCATACATAATTTTTTATGCGCGAGTGGTGCCCAGTAAGCGAGCAAATTGAAATGGTTAAAGCGGTACGGTGGAAATATGCAGATTTTTGTCACGGATACAGTGTATTACGTAGATTATTTCATGCTGCAAAAATTTGCATATTGTTACCGTACAGCTTTAACCATTTCAATTTGTACGCTCACTGGGCACTCAGTATTCGCGCATAAAAAATTATGTATGACGGAAGTAAACCTAGGTCATGCAAAGAGCTTACCGCGATAAGGTTTACGTACGACTTTTGTCATACGAATTTACCACTACCGTGAGACGAAGGTTTTACCTTTGTCGTACGAAGGTTTTAGCGATTTGGTAGGGGGAAAGGCCTTCACGGGAACGGGTTAATAAATAATTTTTTTTCGACTTTTTCCACCAACTTAACCGGGAAAACTCTTCTTAATATTGTTTTTCAATAAAATAACACAAAATCATAGCTTTGATGTATGTACCGTCGTTGATAAATCTGTAAAACTACTTGTAAAGTGCAATTTTTGATTATTGTTTTTTCATTCAATTTTTTAATTCATTACAACATTTTCACTGCGGAAGTACACATTTAGAACGGTAATAAAAAATCGTCCATTAAATTTAAAAAAATTTATCAAAAACAACTCGGTTGCCTAATCATCTCTGTGCACAAATTAAAAAAGCATATTTTTTCCACAAGAAAGCGTTTAAAATTTTAATTAGCAGCAGCTTATCTTCCGCCCACTTTTTTTATTTAATGACAAAACCAGTCATTTGATTAAAAATAAAGATTAATACACAATTCATATATATTTAATTTTGATTTAATGTTTAATTTAAAACATTAATTAACAATTTTTAAACATATTATCGTCTATATCCAAAAACATCTCAAAAATCTTTAAAGTGAGTATATCTTTTAAAGAAAAATGGTTAAGTTATACGATAATTATCTAGTTTTTATTGTCATATTAACTAAACACTAATATAATCATTGTATAAATCTATATTACATTGTAAAAATTGTTTTAAATTTTTCAGCCTCAGCATTATTTTGTACAAGGCATTTACCATACAGTATTGCTTTTTGTAGATGTGCGGCTCATTTAAATATAAATTAGTGAAGAATCATATTCAAAGTTTTCAAACCGTCAGATATATCAAAGATAAACAAAAGACAATAAACAAAATATTTATTTCAAAGTGTACCAGGGTGTCAAAGGGACATGAGTCGGGACCTACTTGCAGTAGCGCTCAGCGCTGGTATTTACAATCGCCACATTGCCAAATTTTGATGTTTGGTGTTAAAACTGTAAATCAACAAAAACACAAAAGTTCGGCTCCAACTTAATGGACGTTGAACGAAACGTAATTAGGTCAATTAAATCTGATAGATTTTTTTTCGGAAAAAGATCTTAAAAAGTCTCTTTAGACTTTTTTAAATTGCAAAAACCAATTATGTAACAAAATATCGGTATCCTACGAAATTTGAAGTCCCTTATAAATTTACAAGCTCAAAAATAAGAATGACCTTTATATGGTACGTGTCGTTTAGGTTGATTTATTATAATGAAATACATTATACGTTAACTTTTCATCAGTCGCTTGGTGTAACTCAGCGTTTTGCACATTAAAATACTTTCTAATAAATTTGAAACGAGAGATTATATGGATAGAAAATGGTAATTTAATATTACAAAAAATGAGATAAATACAAATTCAATTCTCGTGGTGAGAAGTAAAACGATGGGTTGTAAATAAAAAAGGGTGCGCGTATTCTAAGCTCCGGAGCGGAACTTCGTTTTGTGAAGATCCGGAGCAATTTTCTGACTTACGGAGCTCCGCTCTTATTTTTGTACTAATTTCATGACTAATTAGAAAGTCAATATAGGGTAGTGAATTTAATTTCGATACTTTCCCAAATTAGGCAGTTTTGATTTTCGACTATATCTTTGGTAATTCTTGACCAAATACGACGGTTGATAGCTCAAATGAGAGCTAGTAAATTATATGTAGATAGACTCTCGTAAGCTTTCCCTTGTTTTTTATGTTATGATATTTTCATGAGAAATTGTGTGATTTGAAAAAATAAAATTGTTACTCGTTTTTAGAACATTAGCATTTCATGATTACGCAATAAATTTGGTTTAAAATTTAAACTGTACTGGTAAAATTTTGTCTATTTTCCGAATTTTCTTAGTTCCCGTGGTTCTACGTTGCGTCTGTGGTGAGCAATCGTTATAAAAATAAAATAGTGTAATTTCGGCATACATATTCTGTAGGTAAAACGGGTTGAATTAAGTGTGGTAAGGTGTTAAATTGTAGTTGTAAATAGTTAAAAGACAACGTTCGAAATATGTAGGGGTCACAGCTCTGCAGTTAAACTCGATTAAGGGGTCCTTTTAAAAAGTGCCGAAATTAATGCACTTTTTCCCCAAATTTTGCTCACTTTGATACCATTTGGCAAAAGTAGAAGCAAAAAACGTTGAACAAAAAAATAGAAGCTTAAATTAAAGAAAACTGTCTGGAGATAATGATAAGCTTTTAAATTTTTGAAAATGATGATTTTTTTGACTTCGATAAACGAATCGATTGTTTGTAAAGTGCCGAAATTAAAATTTAATTTTCGGCAATTTTCTATTTTTTTTGAAAAAACTCATTGAATAATACGAGGTACAAAAGACTACTTTCGTACAGTGAAACCTTTGTGACGCAACGCAGTATTCTGAAAGCCACAAAATGAGTTATCAAACATGAAAATCGGGCCATACAGTGAAAAGTTATATAAGAAAAACAAAAAGTGCCGAAATTAAATGCACTAACCTAGATATTTTTTTCCAAAATAGAATAAACTAACTTTTTTTAAAACTTATTAAAAACAATAAAAAAAGTCCTAAAAATGCGAATAAAATACCTTGACACATATTTAGAGCTTTAAATAAGCTTGAAATCGCTCATTTAACGAACGGAACTTCGGAGCCACAAGCTCATTCTGCTCTATAAGTGGCGCGAGTTCCGAAGCACGGTATTAGAGAGTAGAGAAACATCGCTAGCACGTATCTAACAGGATTTAATATTATTTTTAATACTTTTTTATATTTTTTTTATGTGGATGGTATCTAACAATATAAGGTTTTAAACCAAAAATTTGTCATTCACATAATATAAGTCAGAGCTATAAATTAAAGCCAAACGACCGTATAATATACAAACAAATAATAAATTAAAACTGAGAATTAGGCGGTGAAATTTTTTTTATACAATATGCTACATTGAATTCCAGTGTTTTTATTTAGGTTTAAAATAACTGTCAGAAATTTCGTTACGCATTAGATTGAATAAAAATAGCACATTAAAAGATGAAATCAAAAATGCAAGCAAACCTGTCTAAAATTTTTTGAATAAAATTATTTTATACTTGTATTAAAAACAGTTTGAATTGTCTCAGCAGATCGAAAATTATAATTTTTAATTTTTTTATTTTCAGGTTTATATTACAACTATATTAAAAATATCTCACTATCCAATACATGCAATATTTTGCACCCTTTTACTCTTAAGAATATTCGGGTCTTTTTAAAATTATTTGTTTCGGTCTAGTTCATATTCATAATTTACTATTATTATGCAGCGTATTAATTAATTATTAATATTATTATTACTACAAGAAACTATTATTGCAGACTGCCTTAAACCAGTGAGCCAGCTAAAGATGAATTTTATCAGGGTGAAAATAGGTAGGTGGTAAAGTAACCACTCGTTTTTCGAGAAAATATCACTTGGAGAGACACCTGACTCAACTTAATAATACTTGGTTACATCACCACTAAAGCTAAAATCTTCCAGGCTGAAATTAAGGGCGTAACCGCTCTCCGTCAGGAAGAAATAAACAATAAACTTGTGAGCGGGAAAAATTAAAAAAAAGTTTTCAGCGGTTATGTAACCAATTATTATTTAGTCGTGTGATGTGTTTCTTGGCACGGGATATTTTCTCAAAAAACGAGTGGTTATTTTACCAGTCATCTATTTTCACCCTGATAAAATTTATCTTTAACAAATTTTTTTTAGTTATTTTTATCTTCACGCGTTCATTCCTTATTTCTTTCCGACGGCAAGCGGTTACGCCCTTAATTGCAGCCTGAAGGATTTTAACATCAGTATTCAACGCACTTGGTGAAAATAACTTTGCTTGTGGATTGTTAAAAATGATTTTCTCGAAAACATAATGACTAACCGCATTGAAATGGTGTGGCGGAAGCTGTTTTCTCCTCTTTGTAACCACCAAAAATAGCTCAAAATTGTTTACTGCCGACAAAATCCACTAATCAACGTAATGGCAGCAGAAATGACGTTTTACTCAGCGCTATTTAGTAGATACTAGGGATTGAAAATTAACCGATTGGTAGTTTAGATTAAATTAAAGATTAGATTATTGGTCTAATTTTAGTTTCAATTACGATTTAGATTAGATTATCCAAATAATTTCGATTAAGGTTTCAATTACGATTAATTTCAGGCCATATTTTAGGTTTCGATTAAGGTTTCAATTATTATATTTTGTGTATTTTTCTTTAATATATACAGCCTATTTAAGCTCATAATCATTGAAATGCCTGAAATGTACACACCAAGGTGTTCAGTAAAAGGGCGAAGTTAGTAGAGAAACCAGGACACAGCTAACTTATGAAAGTGGCCGTTAAACGTGTTATGACTACATTATTATGTGTAACACACGCAGCAGCCACTGTCCCATCTCAAAGTTAAATGATTAAACCTAGTCTATACAATTTGCGGGACAATCAAAAACTAAATGCAACTTAATTCACTAACTAATAATTCAGCTAAATAAATTATTTATGAACTAATTAAAAGAATATAAATAAATAAATATTAATAAATAAAACAATAAATAAAAAAACGCGAAATAATTCGGTTTGTAGACTTCAGCGGTGTGTGTTACGCTTGTTTAGGAAACAATCAGCGTGTTCACCGTGTACATATGTACTGACCTCTTAGTTTTACGTGTGTGTGAGTGCTTGATCCATTTTGTTTTGTGGTATAACCTGCCTACTTTTAATCGAAACCTTAATTTAATCTTAATCGAAACCGGTTTCGATTAAATTAATCGAAACCTATATCGATATTAATTTTAACCTTAATTTTAACCTATATCGATACTAAATTCGATAATTTCGATTAAATTAAAGATTAAATTAATTTAAAATTTAGGTTTCAATTAAGATTAAATTAGTTAAAAAACTAGTATCGATTAAGGTTTCAGTTAAGGTTTCAATTAATCTTTTCAATCCCTAGTAGATACCTTTTTTATGAGTTTGACACTTCGTGCACGCATGGCTAATAAAATAAAATCATACACATATTATTTGCCGATTTTGAAGACTTTCCTAAAAATTTATAATTTTTTGGAGGACCTAATTATCAAGACCCTAAGGCCGAAAAATAAGTATTTTGTTTCAATATTATTTTTCGCGAAAATAATAAAAATTAATTTTACATGGGCAGAATTGTGCGGGATTCAGAACTTTGAACGACCGCGGGAAATTTTCAAGTTTAAACTTGTATTACAAAAAATAAATTTTTATCCCTTTATTTTTAAATTTAATTTGATCCAAAAAACCTATTAAACACCATAAAAACGTGAAGAAATTTTACGTTGAATTTTGCCAATTATTCTTTATTTAAAATAACAACTATTTAAAAGTGTTCTACTTCAAATGTAGATTATAACCTCTCTAATTTTGATTGACA
>JASAMX010023499.1:0-17500 GCA_030248175.1 Microlaimidae sp. YZB2_3 | reverse complement strand
TTAAGTGATCCATCACTACAAATTATAAAAAAAATAATAACAACAATAATAACAATTTTATTTGCATTATTATTATTCATTATAATTAATATTGACAGCATGTTACTATACTGTAATGTGTACATAAAAATTTTATATTCTATCTTTGTCACTTCGCGCGATTATTTGTGTCAGACTAATTCAAATCACTCAGCCCACTAACCGTCGTACAAGATGTTTGGGGCTTTAAATGATAAAAATTGTAACCGTCGAAAAATTTTGAAAACTGTGAGCAGCGAAAAAAAAAACTAAAAATATGGTTTAAGTTTAGGTTTAGTTTTTATTGATTTAAAATTTTTGTTTCTAGTTCCTATTTTTCAACCTGAGTTTTTTCCTTGGCCTTAAATAACTTTAGGTTTTAGCAATTTTATTATCCACGCAATCACCAATTATGGCTCCAATAATGCTAAACTTTAATCCTTACTTATACCATTACCATTGTTATGCTGGCAATTTTTTTTGCAGTGCTGTGCACCAGGGACGCAACCAGTTCTCAGCAGTGGCTTGACTGGAGCCAGTCATACTATAACTAGCACTTCTTTTTAACATCTACAAATATGCAATATCGGCGCGTTCGCTACCTCAGAAAACAAAAAAGTTTGCACAGTAAATCGCCGCCGTACCAGACGTAGGTGTACATCCACACCGTTCTCCCCAGGCAGCACAACAGCGACAGAAGATTGGAAATGGTCAGGTGCAGACTGAGCTTGAGCAGTTTGGATTGGTTGAAATTGGTCGATTGCTTCCTCAACTGTTTGATCAGGTGAAATATGGCGTGGACGTTGATCGGGGTTCCGACCGAAACGATCACCAGCGAATAGCAGATTTCAACAAATATGGAAGTGTCCATTTCGTTGGAAACTGTGACGTTGGAAAATATGGATGGATGCGTCTTGTTGCACATTGTTCGGTTCTGTTTTAGCAGAGCGGTCATTTTGTTCAGGAACATCAAGTCAAAATACTCTGTTGTGTTCTTCATTATGAAGTCTAAAAAATTAATTAAATTGAATGAAATTGGTTTTTTCAGAGGAGAGTTCATAAATTAAATGGGTGTTTATTTGTTAGGAAATGTGTATTTCCCCTGTTTCCTACATGTCTTTTAGCAAAAACCACCTTAATCACCTTTAGCAAACATTGAATTAAAAAAATCTTTCTATTTTTTCGTTGCCTTTGATGCACATTTAATCGCCTTCTAAAATACTTGTTATCTACTTTTTACCCACCTTCTTGCCTGTTTTATCACTTAGGTTCCTGACGTCTTCATTCCAGAATTTAGATGGCTAATATTACAGTTCTCGAAAAAAAATATAGGAGTGAAGCTTACATCAATATTTAAAAAAAAACATTAAGTTTTATGCATTTTACTCACAACACAAAAACAAAAAAAAGACATAAAATACCCTTTAAATAAAAAAACCTATTGCTTAAACAATCAGCTGTTTAACTGTTACACACACATCCCTAATCGAATTTTTAAATATCAAGAAAGTGAATGCAAACACTTCTTGACTCTAAATTTTTAAATCGATTTTACACCAAATTATCTAAAACTTTTGACAGACAGTCTTTATCCATTACAATAAGCCAAAGAATTGATCTTGCATTTTTATCATTAAAGCAAGACGCTTCAAATAATGTTAATTTTTAACTTTTTGTCTTGGAAATTTATTATTTTATACTCGTCACACTAACTCAATAAAATGGATTTTCAATAAACATTTCCAAATTGAGTTTTTTTTTATTAAAATAAATTTATGCAAATGAATTCTGTTTTCTATATATATAATATAACAAATAAACATAAATTCAATTATTTGGAATCTTTTCTTTAAAAATTTATAACAAACATTTTAATATTCTTCAGATTCTGACTTTAATAATGAGTATTTGTTATGTTTCTATGATAAAATTATTAACATAAAAGCAAAAACACTCGGGTTATTTTATATAATAGATATATTTAGTGAAAAACAATGCATTTACATCTTTAGCTAAAAAACAACTTATTGCTTTACAGTTATAGAGCCAGCCCCTTATTTGAGTTAATGTTGCAAAGTCAGCGGTGTAAACCAATATCTTAAGGTGACAAAATATGATTAAATAATAAAAAGTTTTAAATAAGATCACAAAATGCCATAACGGTACTCTCCTGGGCGCAAATGAATCACAATAAATGATGACCGAACTCGGTGCAAAATACATAATTTTTTAAATAAATTATTTTAAGTAATTGCGGTATGGACCTCTTAATTGGTACGAAAAAAAAACCCGATTTTATTCAATGAATTCAATTTAAAAAACAATAATGCAAGTTTCATTAAATGAATTCAAGTCAAATAAATTTTTGAAAATAAACTATTGCGAATTATTAGAAGCCACATTATTCAAAGCCAATAAAGATAGGTGCAGTAAAATTTGTTTCTTTAATTTGATAACCTAAAAAATCTAACTGTTCAATTTTTCGACCAAGAAATCCTTTTTAGTATTTCTGATATAGAAATTTTTAAAAAAATTAATTTATTTTTTGAAAGGTTCGATTTGCAGTTCACGCCTTTTTAAATGATATACAAACGCGCAAAAAACAAAGTCATTTTAGAAAAGGACGGTTAGTGTAAAATTATTGATAAATACTGAATTTATCTCAACTAAATTTTGTAAAAAGGGAAAAAAGATAGCTGAAAGCTTGAGTTTTAGACTTAATTAAATTCCAAAAATTATTAACAAAATAAGTCTAATTACTACGAAAAAATTTGAGCACCCCTATAACTTTTAAGAACCCCTGTACTTTTTCACTCGTGATAAAATAAAGTTTCACTCATTATAAAAATCTTATGATGTAGTGCAATAGGAAAAACTACAACAATGTGGCAGGTCCCCGGCACGGGTTTCTATTAGTATTTTTATGTATATTTTTATTAATTTATCTATTTTTTCCATTTCAGATTTGAGCAATGATTTGTTATTTTTTAAAGTCAAAAGTCAAGATTTAAGATTCATAAGGTGCTATGTTATTATGATGTTTATTTTATTCATTTGTAATAAAGTTCAGCATTCGAAAAATCTTTTAATTCAATTGTTTGTAAACATCATATGTTATATTTTGAATGAGATTTGTTTTAAGTATCAATTAGGGTGTCAAAAATGATCCTTAGAGGGGTAAGATGGGGTTTAATTTGTTCTTGATATAATGAATTGGGGCTTCATGGGGTTTAATTTGATCTCCTGGCGGGTTATTTTACTTGGCTTCTGCAAATTATCGCCTTCCTTCCAAAACTCGGAAACCTTAAGGCTGGTTCATATGTAAAAACGTCCTAAGGACATTTTTACATACGTTCATACGCTGTATTTGTCCTTTGGACTTTTTCCAAAGGTCGTTTTTACAAAAGTATGAACCAGCCTTTAGGCGGTTATCTTAGGCGGTTTTCTGTACATATCGTCGTTACTACAGCAAAATGAGAAAATGCCATTATAAAATACACATGACTGTGACTAATTCCGCAGTTAATAGGGTCCTGTGTAAAATTTAAAATAAGTCACAGAAAAACATATTTTATACAAACTGTGGCTCATTTTGCCGTAGTTAGTAATGACGATGTTTTTTTTGAAACAGCAGTTCGAAAAGCAATAATTTTTCAATAAACCAAAGCCTAAAAACAAATATAGGGTCGATGGAGCCTTAGGAACATGGAGCTGGAACTTGGAGCGAAAAATAGGGAACTTGGAGCCGTAAGTTGGGAACTTGGAGCCGAAAATAAAAATCGTTAAAACGTTTACCTAAGTCTGAGCGAAGCCTAAATCTAACCCCAAACGATTTTTTCTTAAAGGCTCCAAGTTTCCACTGCTCGTGGCTCTAAGTTCCCAAAAATTTTCCATGGCTCCAAGTTCCCTGCTTGTGGATCTAAAGACTCCGTACCATAAAAACAGTCGAAAAATCTTAGTGCGAGCAAAAATTTCAAAAATAGCGCATTGCGTATTTTAGTGCAAGTTAAAAAAATCTTATAGTACGTTTTTTATATAATCCGGTATTTCATAGCTAATAAAAATTTCATACTTGTTAAAAAGTTACTGATTTATCGAGCTGGCTGGTACCAGTGCTTAATTAAATAGTGCCTAACATCCAGGGCGTATAGACAAGGCACTCTCGGGAAGAGAAATACAGACACACGCAAACTAACCAAGAGACCAGCACTCTGTCAATTTTCTAAATCCTAAACGTCTCCTCCTACTTGGAGGTAAAAGATTTTTTAACTTGCAAAAAATAAGCAATGAGTTATTTTTTAAATTTTTGCTCGCACTAAGAATTTTTGACTGTTTTTAGGCTTGGATTTATCGAAAAATTATTGCTTTTTAAAATAATGTTTCAAACAAACATTTATACAGGTGAATTGAAGTTCAACGCACAGAAAGAAGGTGTCCGAGTTTTAAAGGAAGGGAATATATTGCACAGAGCCAAGTAAAATTTGTTTTTGAGTTTTAGAGATCCATTATTTTTTTGTTTCTTTTTCTTGATTTTTAGAAAATTTTATGTTATTTGAAAGCATTTATTTTAAAAACCTATATTTACTATTTTTGCACGAATAAACGCAAGGAAAAAAATACAGCTTTTTGCACGGTCATCATTTCATAAATAAAAATGCTCAAGTCAACCGATTACTGATAGAACTAAATTAAATAATTGCGATATTATTAAATAAAAAATAGATATATATCATAAAAGGCATACATGCGTAAATATAGGAAAACCTTAATCCACGATAATGATAAGAAATACTCCTCGCGATAATGACTATTTTTCGCACCAAACATGGAAAAAAATAATTCACACAAAAATAACTGTATAAATCAAATAAAACAATTTTTGATAATAGTTTAATTTGTGCAAGCATATGCAAACAAATTTGGCGCCACCAATGTAAAACGGTAACAGGCCAGAAGAGCCACGGGACGTTAGAGCTAGGTACTAAAGAGCCGGCAAAAAGGGGACCTAAGATCCAAGCTGCGCGAACGAAAGGGACCAAAGAGCCGAATCGGAGATAATCATGAAAAACATAAAAGAGCCAAGAATGCAGAGCGATGGACTTAACAGCCTGACTTTTTAGGACCAGAAAATAGGGACTTTAGAGCCTTTGACGGCGCTTTGTTTTTAAATAACGTTAGATAGCGTAATTTTGCTAATAAACACATGCAAGGGGACTTTAGAGACATATTTTATTTTTTTTACTTCTTTTAACAAATTTGCTATTGAAACACATAAACTATATGGAATTTAAAACTAAAATTTACTTTTATCAGGTTTTTTAATCACTCGTTTATGCGTTTTTTTGCAAATAATCCGTTTTTTACAAATAAAATTCATAGGTCAACAGATTTTTTTGATTGTATTTTTAATTGGCCAAATAAAATAAAACTTCCACAATCGCAGAATTGTCACTTTTTACATTTTCATTTAAATCAAGAAAGTGCGCTGTTACGAAATGCCAATTTTATTGTCCTATCTGTATATCCGTATCCCTATTGCCGAACTCATAATAAATTTTTATATTTTTTATGAATTATTTAAGACATAATTATTTTAATCTTTGTGACATTATTTTATCTTTTTAAAAAAACACTTTAATATGAATACAAAAATTTGTGTTAAACGATACTTTATAGTTTGTATTGCCGCACTTTTTCCAATGAAAACACCAGCTGCGATATTATTTATTTTTATGTTCATATAATAAACCCTAAAACTCATATTAGAATCTAAATGTCCAGAAAGTCGACCCGGATGGAGCTCAGGAGCTCCTCTTTTATTTGAATAATAAAAAGTAGTTATCAGTAAAATACATTATAAATATTTTGATGATTTTATAACTTAACTTAACTTTAATTAATAATTTTAAATGTGTTGAATATTTGAAACTTTGGAATTATTTCTAAACTCAGTTTTTGATAAAAAAACTAAAAAGTCGGCTATCTTTCCTGGGATAGCTTAACAAACGCGCCTAAGACGAGTTTTTCCGCTAGACGCATGATTTTTTTTAATTATTCGTACTATAATATAGTTTGTAAATTAAATAAATTAAATAGATTTATCTTAAGTAGATGAATTAAAAAATTTAAACAATTCAAATATGTCTCTATTGACTAAAATTTAAATATGTAAACGTAAGAGGGACAAAAAACCAAACTTAGTTAGTTCACTGGTCGTCGAGAAACATTTTAAGTATCACACCCAAGCAGAGAGAAAGATTGTTTAATTAAAATAAAGTAATAAATTTTGTTTGTTTTTAAAAGCATGAAAAATAAAAAAAATTGTCGCAAATGTGTGACAAATTGAAATTTAGAATAATTACAAACCTAATTCAAAGTTTAAAACTTTCGAATTTATATTTTTAAAAAATTTTATTAACGGTTTTTTTACGTTTGGCTCTTTGGTCCCTTCTACGATGTGGATTTACGCATGTAAACGTTATTTTTAAACAGTTTTTTCCCTTTTGGCTCTTTAGTCCTATGCGTCTTTCTTTTGGGCTCTTTGGTACCCAGCTCTAAGGTCCCGCAATTTCTTTCTCCCAATCTCTTTGCTTTTCTCCATTGGCTCTAAAGAGACTTTTTTGTGGCTCTTCGGTCCCAAAATTGCGGCTCTTTAGTACCCGTGGCTTTTCCGTCTCCAAATCTGTAAAACGTCAAAGATTAGACGTTTTGTATATACAAAACATCTAGTCCTAGTCTTTGATTTCATATATGAAACATTTAAAGCTAAACCCAACGTGGCTGCAACAGTTGTTTGTTGGATTAAAAATTGCTCCCCATTAAGTAACCATTCAAATCATGAGTTCATATATGAAACTATTTTTTTGTTATTTGCTATATTTGTTTTTGCACATGAAATTCGTGAACCAAACCTTTATCTGTTTAAATTTCTTTTCTTACGTCAATCAATAATTTATTTTAACTTTTTTTCACTTCGAAACAACCTAATGAATAATACAATTAGCACGAGATTTTTTTGAAGTTCTTAGTCAATTTTTGATATGAGTTAATTAGAATTTTTGTGGAAAAATAATTAATTTAGTTATTGTTAATAAAATTAAAATTAATAATTTAGTCTTTGTTACTGACTGATCACAATTAAACATGGACTCATTGGAAAGAAGAAAGAATTACGCAACTTTCTTAGGAGCCAATTTTCTATTTACGTCCCTGTTATCAATTTATTGTCCAAATAATAAATTGAAAAATAGCTAAATGAAAACTTTTAACCGCACAAAAACAGCCTTTTGGCAACAATAAGGTTGGTACAGAGCAGACAGCGGACAGTTTCTCATAGAAACTGCACAATAACAGCAAACGGCTGTGCTCCGTTGATATTGGGGGCGGAAACCGCACCGCACAGCGCTAAACTGCCGCGGGAAGCCACGCGGCAGCACCGCGCCAACTACAATTTTCCCAACTATAATTAGTTGGGGAAATTTTGTAATTCATGTTCATCTTCTTCTACTTATTTTTTATTACTATTATTCTAACGGAAATTCTATTAAAGCTCTATTCCTAGAGCATTTTTCAGAGCTAGTTTTTCTTTATTATAATAGCCACTGCTAAGATGGGAAACAAATAAATTATGACAAATAAAAGACACAATTTACAGAAAAATGACAATTCTTTTAAAAAAACATAAACATGCTTTTTGCTATTTTATTCCTGCTTTTGATTTTGCATGTTTTGCAAGGTCTTACCCATATAATAAGTACTGTTGTTTTTTTTTTTCTTTATAATCTTCTTCAATCCTAAGTTTACTTTTTTCTATTAAGTGACAATATCTCGCCAACCAAAAAAAAATGGATTTAGTTGATAATTAAAATGTACAGTAGCCATAATTTTACACTTAATAATTAATATGATAGTTTTTTTATAAATTGATCCTTTTCCATGCGTATGTGGCACACGCACACGGAAGATTTACATACAGTAGCAATACTCTCAAATAAAAGCCCTAAAAACAAAATGGACTATAGAAAATATAATCTTACTATAGACTTAGCTAGGAGTTATAGCAAAAACAATATCCACATGTCGTGCAGAGTATAAAATCCTTTTAAATTTATATTAATTATATTATTTTATTACTTACTTACTTTTTTTAAAAAATAAATTAATTCGAAAGTTTCTGAAACGAGTTTTCAAAATCGTATTTGTTTAAAAAAATTATTTTTTATAGTAAAAATTTTTAAAAAATCCAGAAAAACAATATTCATATTGCTTCAAAAATGTTTCTTAAAATCATTTGAAAATGCACCAAATTTTTTGCGAATTTTTTTCAATGCCATATCAGTTGCTATTTTTTAAATGCTATTTTAAGTTAGAAATTGCTATGCTTTGTATAAAACAACTATTTTTAACTATATTAATAAAAACAAAAAACAAACATTTTTCCAGCCTACTTTCTACCCCTCTAACTCTAACCTGTTTCCGAAAAACTTCTTGCTGTCAGTTCTAGAGTTTTCTAACCCGGGTTTTTTTTTTTTATTTTTTTTTGGTGATATATAACAACTAATAAAAACTGTGTAACATATAAAATTAAAAACTGCGCACGAACAAATGTATTAGGGATCGACCGGGGCAGAATTATTGCTGATGCCGGGGCCGGGGTAGAGAAATTTTGATTTGCCGGGGCCGGGGCCGGGGTAGAAAATTTTGCCCCGGCCGGGGCCGGGGCAGGCTAAAAATTTAGAAGAATTTGTAATTTTGGTCGTTTTTTTTAAAAATTCTAATTTTTTACTGTAAATTATTTGTTTTAGGTAATTAATAGTCATATTTTAGAATTTAAGCACTTGTGTAAGTAGAAAAAATTATTTTTTTAATACACAAAGTTTTTTCAAGCAGAACAAAAAAATATTTGAATATTTCGATTCTTTTAAACATAAATTATTATTATAATTAGTATACACTACGGTTGTAAAAAATAATGATTTTTGATTATTTTCAGAAAAAGTAAAAAGTAATTTTAAAAAAATTTAATTTAAGTAAAGTAAGAGTAAAAGTAATTTGTGATATTTTAATTTAAGTAAAGTAAAAATAAAAGTAACGGTCGAAATTTTATTTAAGTAAAGTAAAAGTAAGACCTATTTTTTAAGTAAAAGTAAAAGTAAAATTATAATAAAAGTAATTTTGCAACGGAGCAAAACGTCGATTTTTGGAGCTCCAGAGCTCCGTTCCAAAATGTTTTGTTATGTCTTCATTTTAATAAGTTTTTTCGTCTAAGTAAATGGCGTTTAGCGTGTTAGCGGCTTAAAAAACTTTCTTCTGAGAATCTGAGACTCATTTTACAACAAGCCCATAGGAAATCTTTTTGTTGAAATTACTTAAATTTTACTTAAATTAATTTAAGTATTTGTAGGAAAAAATCCGAGTAAGAGTAAAAGTAAAAGTAAGTGAAATTTAACCCGTTGGTATTTATTCCGCTGCAAATCCGCAGAAAGGATTTCACGCCACTGCTGCTCAATGTTAAATCTTAGTCAACGATCGTCGAGAGCCACAGAGTTTCACACACTGCAGCACTGACGCAATATATCTTTTGCAGATTTGCAGCGGTTTTTGGACGAAAAAAATCCCAAAGGGTTAAAAGTCGAGTAAAAGGAAAAGTAATAAAAAATTCGTTACTTTTATTTGTTTAAGTAAAAGTAAATGTAACTTTTTACAACAGTAGTATACACTTTACGTAAGTATTAGAAATATATTCAAGTTTAAAGCAATATTATACTTAATCTCACTAACCATTTTTATAACTTTTAAAGAATGCTCTACATATAGAACAGGAGTTAAAGCATTTTTATACGGGGAGTATGTTTTGATTAAAAAACCAAAACGTGTTAAAGGAACCAAAATCAAAATTGGATACCTATATAAAAAATTATTTGAAAATAGCGAAATTTCTTTATATTACAATAAATAAAATATGTTGATAATTGTAGAAATGTAACTCTAAATCTAAAAAATGCTAGTCTTCAAGAATATTATTTTGAAGAAACATCTTTTTTAGAACTTCACTTACATGCCTCTATTCAACATTTTTCGGTCTATAAACATACAGGAGGGGTTAAAACGCACCTTTTTATTTTAAATTGTTAGAACATTTTTAAAGCTTTATTACCACTTTTTTAAATTAAAAAATACTTTTTAAATTGTAAAAGGTAAAATAATTAAATTATTGCGAGTACAAGCGACTATGTTCGCTTTCTAGCTTGTTTCAAGTTGTTAGTTTTAGTCGTTTTAATTCGCTAACTTATTTTTTAGCCAAAAATCATAAAATCAATGTCACGCGAACTTTTGCAATGAAATTGTTTTTGTGATTTTGCACTACTTTTTGTAATTTCTGGAGATTTATCAAAAACATATGGCCCTAGAAAATTTCCAATTATACATTAAGTTCTTGAATCAAATTCTGCAAGAAACAACGCAACATTTCTAACGCACGCGACTTTCTGTGCATATACCACTGATTTCTTACGCAGAGATTTTTCTTGCTGTCAATACCCTTTTTTTCACGCAAAAGTGGAAGAAAAGTTCCCATATGCACTGCAAAACACTACTGTGTTAAAAATTGCGTTAAAAATTAATTTAAAAAAACCAACAATGCGCCTATGAAATAGAAGAAAATGGCGGGTTTTCAGTATTAAAGTCGCACAAATTCGAATTTTCAGCAAATTTTTTTGTTTAAAAATAAGGTTTTCACCATTTTTGGGTTATATATGCTTACTTTTATTAAAAATATAATTATAAAAAACTTAAACTAAATTAGCAAATTTTTTTAAAATAAAAGCTCAAAGATAATTTTTACTGGAATTTCTATTTATACCTAGCACTTTTACTGGTATTCATAAAATTTTGGACCGGGTTTATACGAACTGGGTCCGTAACTTTTGGCAAGAAAACTCTGACTGCGTGGTACACCTTTTAGACTGTGCCCAGTATTTAATATCGTTAATTTTCGACACGTATTAATTGATTTTTTAAGCAAATTTTGTTCGAAAACTTTTTCCAACTTAAATACAAACAGTTCGTACCAATTTCTTGTTAAAAAATTTAAGTTTGGTGTCTTTTGGGCTGTATAAAAATATTAAACTCGCTAAAAAAAGTGGACTGACTCCGCAGGGTTTTCCTACCAAAACAAGCGGACCCAGTCCGAATAGACCCTACCCGAAATTTATGAATACCAGTGTAGTTTCGGCAATAAATTTAAAAATGCTAAAATAAAAACAAGAAATCAACTTGAATTTTTTTTATTGAAAAAAATGTATTAACATCACTAAATTTTGAAACAGTTTCAATAACACATAAAAATAAAAGTAAGAATATAATATAATCCAAACAAATGTCCAGTTGTACGATATACTTTCATAGAAAAACTCACACATGAGCGAATTTAATAGGAATTATTACCGATTCCTGCTAATTTTTTGTACGCGGCGATTTCGTAAATATGTCCGAAAACGAATTTGGTGTACAAAATATCGCTGTGCGTGAAAATTTTTGTTAGGTGCACAGAAAGTAGCTTGCGCCAAAAAGTAAGATGTGCATCATTTTTTTTAAAATTTAGTTAAAAAATTTACTGTACACATAGCCGAAACTTCTCTTGGGTTATATATTTTTGATATAAACAATGATATTATAATAACTCTAATATTTATTGTATACGTCTCATGAATGGACTTCTAATGTCAAACCCTAATCTTGTAAATAAAATCTACAAAATGGTTTTTAATGCTCAAAAAGTATTCAAATTCTTAGAATAATGACTCATGATTAAAATAAAGAATCTTATTAAAATAGAGTTTTAATAAAATCTTAAAATATAAATAATAAATATCCTCCTATTGAAGCGATTACATTAGCTCTTTAAATAAAATTTTATATATTTATCACTGTTTAAAATTGTAAAAAAGTGCTTTGAAATTTGTATTCTTAGGGGTCCTTACCCCGGTTCGCCCCGGTTGATTTGACAGCTAAATTGCCGGGGCCGGGGTAGAGAAAATTGCGTTTGCCGGGGCCGGGGCCGGGGTAGAAAAAAAGTGCCGGGGCAAGCCGGGGCCGGGGCCCCGGTCGTGCTAGGTCAAAGTGAGGTTTGTAAGTAAAAATGCAACAAAATGAAAAAAATTTTATTAAATAATGATATTGAAAAAATTTAAAATTTAAAATTTTTTTAAAAATAAAAAAATTAAACATATAGTTTAGATATTTTTTATTTAAATTGTAAACTTTTTTATTTTTTTGTTATTATGTTTTAGAAATAATCCAAAAAATTAAATTTTGATTTTAAAATTTTAAAAACATATTTTTTGAAATTTTAGCTTAATTTTAAATTTGAAAAATAAAACATTTTTACAATTTTATAAAAATTTTAAAATAATAAAATTAAAAATGTTTTAAAAATCAATTTTTATATAATAAAAATATTTTTACGATTAAAAAATCAATAAAAAATTAATTATAATTAAAAAAATAGCAAAACTATTAATTAAAGCATTTTTTGAAGTATAAACGATTTTCTTTTAATTTTAAAATCAAAAAAATTAATCTAAATTTTTTATTTTAAAAAAAATAATTTATTTTTAAAATAAAAAAATGTTTTAATAAATATTATTTAAAATTTGAAAACTTTTTAAGAATACAAATTTCAAAGCACTTTTTTACAATTTTACATATAAAAGTGATAAATATATAAAATTTTATTTAAACAGCTAATGTAATCGCTTTATGAGGATATTTATTATTTATATTTTAAGATTTTATTAAAACTCTATTTTAATAAGATTCTTTATTTTAATCATGAGTCATTATTCTAAAAATTTAAAGACTTTTTGAGCATTAAAAACCATTTTGTAGATTTTATTTACAAGATTAGGGTTTGACATTAGAAGTCCATTCATGAGACGTATACAATAAATATTAGAGTTATTATAATATCATTGTTTATATCAAAAATATATAACCCAAGAGAAGTTTCGGCTATGTGTACAGTAAATTTTTTAACTAAATTTAAAAAGAAATGATGCACGTCTTACTTTTTGGCGCAAGCTACTTTCTGTGCACACACCAAAAATTTTCTCGCACAGCGATATTTTGTACACCAAATTCGTTTTTCCGACATGTTTACAAAATCGCCGCGTACAAAAAATTAGCAGGAATCGGTAATATTTCCTATTAAATTCGCTCATGTGTGAGTTTTTCTATGAAAGTAAATCGTACAACTGGACATTTGTTTGGATTATATTATATTCTTACTTTTATTTTTATGTGTTATTGAAACTGTTTCAAAATTTAGTGATGTTAATACATTTTTTTTTCAATAAAAAAAATTCAAGTTGATTTCTTGTTTTTATTTTAGCATTTTTAAATTTATTGCCGAAACTACACTGGTATTCATAAATTTCGGGTAGGGTCTATTCGGATCGGACTGGGTCCGCTTGTTTTGGTAGGAAAACCCTGCGGAGTCAGTCCACTTTTTTTAGCGAGTTTAATATTTTTATACAGCCCAAAAGACACCAAACTTAAATTTTTTAACAAGAAATTGGTACGAACTGTTTGTATTTAAGTTGGAAAAAGTTTTCGAACAAAATTTGCTTAAAAAATCAATTAATACGTGTCGAAAATTAACGATATTAAATACTGGGCACAGTCTAAAAGGTGTACCACCCAGTCCAGAGTTTTCTTGCCAAAAGTTACGGACCCAGTTCGTATAAACCCGGTCCAAAATTTTATGAATACCAGTAAAAGTGCTAGGTATAAATAGAAATTCCAGTAAAAATTATCTTTGAGCTTTTATTTTAAAAAAATTTGCTAATTTAGTTTAAGTTTTTTATAATTATATTTTTAATAAAAGTAAACACATATAACCCAAAAATGGTGAAAACCTTATTTTTAAACAAAAAAGTTTGCTGAAAATTCGAATTTGTGCGACTTTAATACTGAAAACCCGCCATTTTCTTCTATTTCATAGGCGCATTGTTGGTTTTTTTAAATTAATTTTTAACGCAATTTTTAACACAGTAGTGTTTTGCAGTGCATATGGGAACTTTTTTTCCACTTTTGCGTGAAAAAAAAAAGGGATTGACAGCAAGAAAAATCTCTGCGTAAGAAATCAGTGGTATATGCACAGAAGGTCGCGTGCGTTAGAAATGTTGCGTTGTTTCTTGCAGAATTTGATTCAAGAACTTAATGTATAATTGGAAATTTTCTAGGGCCATATGTTTTTGATAAATCTCCAGAAATTACAAAAAAGTAGTGCCAAAATCACAAAAACAATTTCATTGCAAAAGTTCGCGTGTCATTGATTTTATGATTTTTGGCTAAAAAATAAGTTAGCGAATTAAAACGACTAAAACTAACAACTTGAAACAAGCTAGAAAGGGAACATAGTCGCTTGTACTCGCAATAATTTAATTATTTTACCTTTTACAATTTAAAAAAGTATTTTTTAATTTAAAAAAGTGGTAATAAAGCTTTAAAAATGTTCTAACAATTTAAAATAAAAAGGTGCGTTTTAACCCCTCCTGTATGTTTATAGACCGAAAAATCTTGAATAGAGGCATGTAAGTGAAGTTCTAAAAAAATGTTTCTTCAAAATAATATTCTTGAAGACTAGCATTTTTTAGAATTAGAGTTACATTTCTACAATTATCAACATATTTTATTTATTGTAATATAAAGAAATTTCGCTATTTTCAAATAATTTTTTTATATAGGTATCCAATTTTGATTTTGGTTCCTTTAACACGTTTTGGTTTTTTAATCAAAACATACTCCCCGTATAAAAATGCTTTAACTCCTGTTCTATATGTAGAGCATTCTTTAAAAGTTATAAAAATGGGTAGTGAGATTAAGTATAATATTATGCTTTAAACTTGAATATATTTCTAATACTTACGTAAAATGTATACTACTGTTGTAAAAAGTTACATTTACTTTTACTTAAACTAACGAATTTTTTATTACTTTTCCTTTTACTCGATTTTTAACCCTTTGGGATTTTTTTCGTCCAAAAACCGCTGCAAATCTGCAAAAGATATATTGCGTCAGTGCTGCAGTGTGTGAAACTCTGTGGCTCTCGACGATCGTTGACTAAGATTTAACATTGAGCAGCAGTGGCGTGAAATCCTTTCTTCGGATTTGCAGCGGAATAAATACCAACGGGTTAAATTTCACTTACTTTTACTTTTACTCTTACTCGGATTTTTCCTATACAAATACTTAAATTAATTTTAAAAGATTTCCTATGGGCTTGTTGTAAAATGAGTCTCAGATTCTCAGAAGAAAGTTTTTTAAGCCGCGAACACGCTAAACGCCATTTACTTAGACGAAAAAACTTATTAAAATGAAGATATAACAAAATATTTTGGAACGGAGCTCTGGAGCTCCAAAACTCGACGTTTTGCTCCATTGCAAAATTACTTTTATTATAATTTTACTTTTACTTTTACTTAAAAAATAGGTCTTCCTTTTACTTTACTTAAATATAATTTCGACCATTACTTTTATTTTTACTTTACTTAAATTAAAATATCACAAATTACTTTTACTCTTACTTTACTTAAACTAAATATTTTTAAAATTACTTTTTACTTTTTCTGAAAATAATCAAAAATTATTATTTTTTACAACCGTAGTGTATACTAATTATAATAATAATTTATGTTTAAAAGAATCGAAATATTCAAATATTTTTTTGTTCTGCTTGGAAAAACTTTGTGTATTAAAAAAATATTTTTTTCTACTTACACAAGTGCTTAAATTCTAAAATATGACTATTAATTACCTAAAACAAATAATTTACAGTAAAAAATTAGAATTTTGAAAAAAACGACCAAAATTGCAAATTCTTCTAAATTTTTAGCCTGCCCCGGCCCCGGCCGGGGCAAAATTTTCTACCCCGGCCCCGGCCCCGGCAAATTAAAATTTCTCTACCCCGGCCCCGGCCCCGGCATCAGCAATAATTCTGCCCCGGTCGATCCCTACATACAGTTTTGTCTCGTGCGGCAGTTTTTAATTTTATAATTAGGTTTACCACTAGTTTTATTATTAGTTTGACTTTATATACCTATATGCCACCAAAAAAAATCAAATCCTATGTATAATATAATTTGAAACCTTTTAATAACATAACTTAAGTTAAAATTTATTAAACAATTATGACCACTTTATAAGTTTCAGGTGTTTTTCAAACCTGTTTTTGAAACACCTCTCGATTAACGCCAGAACAGGGTGGTTAGAAAACTCTAGAACTGACAGCAAGAAGTTTTTCGGAAACAGGTTAGAGTTAGAGGGGTAGAAAGTAGGCTGGAAAAATGTTTGTTTTTTGTTTTTATTAATATAGTTAAAAATAGTTGTTTTATACAAAGCATAGCAATTTCTAACTTAAAATAGCATTTAAAAAATAGCAACTGAATCAGCATTTGAAAAAAATTCGCAAAAAATTTGGTGCATTTTGGAATGATTTGGGGAAACGTTTTTGAAGCGATATGAATATTGTTTTTCTGGATTTTTTAAAAATTTTTTTTACTATAAAAAATCATTTTTTTAAACAAATACGATTTTGAAAACACGTTTCAGAAACTTTCGAATTAATTTATTTTTTAAAAAAAGTAAGTAAGTAATAAAATAATATAATTAATATAAATTTAAAAGGATTTTATACTCTGCACGACATGTGGATATTGTTTTTGCTATAACTCCTAGCTAAGTCTATAGTAAGATTATATTTTCTATAGTCCATTTTGTTTTTAGGGCTTTTACTTGAGAGTATTGCTACTGTATGTAAATCTTCCGTGTGCGTGTGCCACATACGCATGGAAAAGGATCAATTTATAAAAAAAAATATCATATTAATTATTAAGTGTAAAATTATGGCTACTGTACATTTTAATTATCAACTAAATCCATTTTTTTTTGGTTGGCGAGATATTGTCACTTAATAGAAAAAAGTAAACTTAGGATTGAAGAAGATTATAAAGAGAAAAAAACAAGAATACTTATTCTATGGGATTAAGAAATTGCTAAGGAAACTATTCCAAAATCGAAAGCAGGAATAAAATAGCAAAAAGCATGTTTATGTTTTTTTTAAAAGAATTGTCATTTTTCTGTAAATTGTGTCTTTTTTTTTTCATTAATTTATTTGTTTCCCATCTTAGCAGTGGCTATTATAATAAAGAAAAACTAGCTCTGAAAAATGCTCTAGTAATAGAGCTTTAATAGAATTTCCGTTAGAATAATAGTAATAAAAAATAAGTAGAAGAAGATGAACATGAATTACAAAATTTCAGGACTGAATTATTAGTTGGGAAAATTGTAGTTGGCGCGGTGCTGCCGCGTGGCTTCCCGCGGCAGTTTAGCGCTGTGCGGTGCGGTTTTTGCACCCAATAGCAACCGAGCACAGCCGTCTGCTGTTATTGTGCAGTTTCTAGGAGAAACTGTCCGCTGTCTG